>SJJU01021483.1:0-13480 GCA_012932125.1 Conopomorpha cramerella | reverse complement strand
AGCCCAGCAACGGCAATCTATAAAAAAACTATTATTGTTACTGCTTGTCATGTCAAACGTTTGAATTTGATCATTTGAATGAATCTCAAACCAAATACAACTAGACTTGAAAGCCGCGTATCACCTTTTTTTGTTCCACCAAAATGTATGGCAAATGATATACTCATAGATACAACCTGTCACTTTTTCTGCTAATTTGACAGTTTGGATCCATATATACCCTGGTACGCAGTAAGGGTCAGAAGATATTGTCGCTTATTCTTTCACTCCTGCATGTTTTTAATATTGTGTTGTCTCCTTTTATTTTAAAGGTTAATACTAAACTGACGTCCAAGAATGAATACTATATTAAAAAAAAATAACTATACTAAGCCAACATGTTATTAGTTTCGCATTCATTAGTTAGCACTCATTCGTTTCAGCATTACCAGCATAGCATATTGGTGGCAACTGTTTTTAGTGATGGAGTAGTTGATAGTATACATATATTATTTTATTTTTTCTATTTTATTTACTGAAAATACTAACAACTGCAATATATTATTATTCAAAATTCTTTAATATAATAATTTCATCAATTTTACCCCATCACTAAAACCAGTTGCCACCATAATGCAATATAGATAACGGGCTCTACTCATGACATGCTAAATTGAAATACAGCCATACAGTTGTCGTCAAAACAAGTTGGGGTGTTTAGGACGGCTTGAAAACATCTAACAGTTGAGCTGACCATTTGATTTACAGCAATTTTCCTCTACGATTCACCCTGAAAGTTTTGAGCTCGATTTTCCGGTAATGCCCACACAAGCTACGTTCGCATCGCTCGTTACATTCAGAAACCATGATTAAATACATTACTTTGACTAGTTTAAACACACGGTTTGGAATTAGCCAAATGTAGTGAAATTCAGATCACGTGATTAGCTCGTTTATGCACAAGTACTGTTTGACTATTTACTTTTCCTCTCGTGTTACCAACGTATGGTTGAAATTAGACAACCGGTGTACCGCATTGGCGAGTTGAGGGTTGTAACCTCGAAATCTGAATTCTCGAGTAGAGACCGCGTCCCGGCAAACGGAGTGTAGGACGCCCTCATGCAATGTGGACTGATGATATGCGAAAGATGGCTGGAAGAAGTTGGATGCGAGAAACCGACAACAGATCACAGTGGCGTGGAATGGAAGAGGCCTATGGTCCAGATGTGGACTAAAATGGGCTGATGATGATTACCTCGAAATATTACCTACTATTAAGGCCCAAGATCATAGTAGGTACCTCTAGATAGGAAGACAGTTACGGGTTTTAATCGGTTCTTAAACGACGAAGTTATCCGCGAATAAATATAAAAAAGCATTGACAAAGACTCCTTTTTTGAAGTCGCTTACAAATTATGTAAAAGGAGAAAAGGTATTTGTTTTAAAATATTTTTTGTCAGTTTCCAAAAAAATGTACAGATCGATTAATAAGAGCTGGCACGTAATAGTAGTTTAGCACGTAACACGCATTAGTACACTAATGCAATTTGACTAATAACAGGATGTGTTTTTACGCTCACTGTGTCACTAAGCCATAAGGTTTGTATGCCACTAAATCTGGATCCAAACAGTTTGAATCCTAACTGTTACTTTTATTACAACAGTAACTTTGAATTTAGAAGTACATCATTTTCCATACATTTTGGTGGAAAAGAGACAGACTAAAGGTTGTGTGTGGCTTCTTCCGGCTCTTTTCCACCAAAATGTATGGAAAATGATCACTTTTACACTGTCACTTTTAATTCTAATTTGACAATATTGAGTTTTTTTTATCACTATGAACAAGCGTTTGATCACCATCCTGCCTGATGTTAAGCAGCGTTATAATGTATGTCCGCGTTTCAAAAAATGATCTAGTTGTGTTCGTTCTGAGAGTGGACCACTTTCTTAGCCTTCGCTTGACGTTAAAAAAAATATTTTAGTTTGTTTTAAATTACACACATCAAATGTGTCTAGGACAATAATCAAGAACTTTTTTAGCTCTAAAAAAACTAATATATTTAAATCAAATCTAATCTTCTGGATTGGTCGCCTAACTAATTCCCCATGCCTGTATCAATGACTTATCACCACATTTTGAATAAATTATGAATGAATTCAGTTTTTATGAAATATATTCTTGATTGCAATCTTCTAAAATGTACTTGATCCATAGACACTTTTGATGTGTGTACTTGTTTATTTAACATTTTTTCCCCCAACGAAATGATTGAACGCCTGCTAAATTGTACACTGTCCGAAATATAAAGAGCTAAATTTGTCATGTTTCACGAAATTTCACAGGGCACATTTGTCAAAGATGTTATTTAATCAAAGGGAGAGAAATTTATGGGTAAACTTTCAAGATCTGATATGACAAAGGCTTCGCGGGCAAACTGCGAAAGCTTTTATTCTGTTAGCGATTGAGAAAAAAATGTGTCTGCCTATAATACAGTATTACAAGATATTTTGATTGATTTTAAGACAAATATATTTTAGGCGAGTGATTGATACATATTCATTACTAGCTAACCCGGCACGTTTGCCGGATATTATATGCATATATTATATCTTCATATACATAATTTCCTCTAAAATCACCCTATCTACTAAAGAAAACTGCAACAAAATCCGTTGCGTAGTTTTAAAGATCTAAGCATACATTATGACTGCGGGAGACGACTTTACGACGACGTGTACTATGTACTGATGATTTTTTAACACACCTGTATTTGTCCTTTTTTTAATTTATGTGAGATGTTTTGTTTATGCTTTTATTGTGATAATATCTATAGACGTCTTCATGTCACTGTTAAATAATTAAAAGAACATAATGTGCTCCATCATAAACCTCATCGCTACTTAACATGGGACAGGATGGTAGTCTAACACGTATAGTTTAATAAAAAAACACGTCATCATCATTAGCCCATACTTGTCCACTGCTGGACATAGGCCTTTCCAATTGCACGCCACTGTGATCTGTTTGCGGCATCCAGCATCTGCCAGCCATCTTGTGCATATCATTCACCTTGCCTGAGGGCGACCTACACCCCGTTTGCCGAGACGCGGTCTCCACTCGAGACCACGTTTGCCCCAACGGTCATCGGTTCTATGGCAAATACGACCGGCCCACTGTCACTTCAGCTTGCTAAAACGAAGAGCTATGTCGATAACTTCAGTTCTCTGTCGGATATATATCTATAGATCACAATAAGACTTGATTGTCTCAAATTGACTAGTAACTTTTAAGCAACGCACTAAAGCTTAGCGCGCACTACGATTCGATTTTATTGTAGCGCGACTTAAATTAATAGTCGGTACGACGGTTGTAGATTGGTATACATTACTTCGATGGTTAATCGGACATATGTGCGCGTCTCTTCATAAATACATACACTTCACGCCTATTAATCCCAAAGCGGAGTAGGCAGAGGCACTTGCTAAAGCAAATGCCCACGGTTCACCAAGCGTATTTAACCCAATGTGACAGGGAGTGAGCACGTTGCCGTTATAGGGTTCACACACCTTGTGGTGTGCGGGTTTCATCACGATGTTGTCCTCCACCGTACCGAAAAAGAGTCCCATCGGTAGACGTCCAGTAGCCGGACTCGAACCCGCAACATCCCGGTTACAAGAATCCGACCAACTGGACCACAGACGCCCTCTTCATACTTATTCGTATGATGCAAAAAAAAAAAACGCGCCCTAAAAAGTCGTAGTGCGCGCTAATCCTAAACTTTTTTTTACTTTTACTTATGAATTCGGTCTGAAATTGGACAGAAAAATTCAATTCAGTACTTGAGTGACATACGTCTAAAGTAAATTGTAATTTGAAAATATTTCCATTTACTGGATACTCGTATTTCATTTCGTTTTTAAGGTTCTACAATAGTAATAAAATTGAATGCAAATACGTTTTAATATTATAATAGGTAATCCGAAATGGCGTAATAATACTAATTATGTGTTAATATTGAATATGTACAAAGTACTTACGCGTTTATCAACTACACAGTTTCGGCGCTTGAAATCTTCCTGGCCAATTATCAGTAGGTAGGTATTACTTTGTTTTATACTATGCATTGATGATTTCTTGCACTGATGCATTTGTGCTTTTCTTCATTTGTGTGAGATGTTTTGTTTATGCTTTTATTGTGATACTATGGAGGTCTTCAGGTCACAGGTAAATAAGTACCTAAAGAACATTAAGTTTTGTCTTAGTTCTCATCGCTGCTTAACATCAGGCAGGATGGTAGTCTAAGGATTGATAATATTGTTTAAAAAATTTTAGATTACAACCAGACTCGACAGTCTCAAATTAAAATTGGGTGGTAAACTTTAGCGCCGAAACTGTACTTTGCTAAAAAGTACAGTTTCTCTTCCTAGCCAATTATCAGTAGGTATTCACGACACGTTTGTTTCAATCCAATATTCAAACCTCACAGCAGCAGTGATGTTCGTTCAGTATTTTGTGGCAAAAAAAAAACATCAACAATCTCCTTTGAACTATTCGGCCAAGCAAAACGGACGACGAAAGAGCTCAAGTAAAAAATTAAATGTATAGTGCATGATGTCTTTTAAATATAAAAGAGTGGAGTAAAAATGAACGCAACGTCAGCACTGCAGCAGGCGAACAAGCGAGATGTACAGAAAGGGTTTTTACCGGTTCACGCTTCCACATGTGCCGCCAAAAGCAATGGCGACGGTAAAAAACAAACGATGATTTCAGCTCTCTTCCAGTAAATGCATCGATTTTCGAAGTATGACTCAACACTTTTCCAGGACAGTCGATCTAGTGGAATTTCTTTCGTTTGTTCATTTGAACTGTGAGTATGGGTAATAAACGATTTGCTTTCTTTTCAGCTTTTTACAGCAATTTTTTTAAAATACCGTGTAAGTATAGACTCCTTTCTGTACCTAGTCTGTTTATCTGTCCCTTTGCGAAATAATGTTTCCGGATTATCAACCATAGAGATGTAATTTCTTAATCGTTAGTCAAATTGGTAAACAGAATACTGAGTAAACAATTATTTTTCATCTCCATACAAAATGCCATCTCCCGAGGCAGAAAATCGTCTATTTTGTATTGTAGCGACAAAAGGTTGTTCATATTGACGAACCCAACAACTTTGTAAGACATTGCTCGGGGTCCTTTTACACTCAGTATACTCACATTTTGAACTGATGAAAGGTCTAGTTCAAGACAAAGTCTTGATGCGAATTTAAGGTCATAAGAAAGAAATGTAAATCTGAAAGTTGGTTATTTTTTTTGTCTGCAAAGGAATAAACCAGAACGTTAGAAATCAACTTTCTTTACAATACTTCGTTAACCTTTGCTCGAAGAGTTTCAGTTTTTTAACAGATAACGATAATACGGTATAGAGGCACGAGATAGTATTCTAATACTAGTGGACGCTCCGCGATTTTATTCGCGAAGTTTCAGTATTAATTTCTTTTCAAAAATACGACCACCAAGTTTTAGAATTATAACTTCTAAATTAACGTTTTTTTTTCATATTCACTTCAAACCCCCGTTTTACCCACTTAGGGGTTGAATTTTTTTAAACAATTCTTTCTTCTCCGCGTGGGCAAAATTTTACCTCTAGGATCAAGGGTTGAGGGTGGGCGGTGATGAGTATATGACGAATGAATTAGAGGTTTATATAGATAACTTATAAGTATATTGTTTCCAGTGTATGAGGTCTAAACATTATTAAAGAATGTATAATAAATTAAATTCCTCCCTATATTCTACGATTATGTGGTAAAATAAAACTTCATCGTAAAAGAAGAAGAATTTTCCTTTGGAAACGTGTTAAAAATCCATCCCGATCTTTAGAACTCTATTTGCTTCGAATGTAATTTTATAAAACAAACTTATGGTCATATACAATATTATATTTTGCTCATGTATTTTTAGATTCTATTGTATTAAATGAGACAGTTCTAATTATGAGTCACTTTCACCAACTTTATGTAGGCATACTTAATAATGTCATTCATTTTTTAGTTAATACAGTTAGCTATGGAAATAATTTAATCTCACTTTGATATATTCCTAGTTTTCACCATTCATTCTTTTCGTCGAAATCTCTGAGCTAAAGGTTTTATGAAATTTATTTTCCTCTCATTTAATACTGTTATTAAACAACAACGAACAACAAAATATTATCTCTCTTATCGTTCGTTTCACTCAGATTTTCAAAGCAACATCTGTACCAGAGTAACATAAAGCTACCACGTCATGCACAGCGGGGCGCTGCGCGCGGTGGCGTGAAGTGAGCAGGATATTGCGGCAACTGGCGTCTGCGGCGTGTCTGCGAAACCGAACTGTCTACCAGGCGCTCATAAATCTACAGAGTATGTCAGTCTAGTACTACCGCAACATGTTTGAAGCAGATGATGTACCTATAAAGAGTTAGTACTTTGTACCGTAACTGTTAAGACACATTGTTATTCATGAAATATCTCTTTAAATTTTCAGTAAAGCAACAAACGAGACGTAGACAGTTGACTCATTATTAATTTTGGTGAAGTGTAAAGTTACTAGTGCAAATCTATATATATATAAAAGTCGTGTTAGTTTCACCACTTATACATGTAGTAGGCAGTAACACTGCCTACCCCGCTTTGGGATTAGAAGGCGTGAAATGTATTTTTTATTAAATAGTGGACACAAAATTTTCTACCGTAGTGCAGTTAGGTATAGCGAAGCTATCAAAATTAGTATTTTGAAAGTTCGCTCAAAATTAAGCGTGTTTTTACAACATTTCAGTGCAACCAATAAATAAGAGAAAAAACGAAAACACACAGTTAATTCGAACTCCGACGTGAAAACACAAAACAAGTTATTAAATTTTCTGCACGACTTAGAATGGGATATGAGAAAATCTTTTCATTCCAGCCAGCGAACTGCTTTTACAGAATATTATATTCCGACACTACATTTTCTATCTCCGCCCTTACACCTGTGCATGAAAGAGAGAGGTGCACGTGACGGCACCTAGTGAATGACCGAAAGTTTGCCAAGCAAAATTTTTGAGGTTTAATATGCATACTCCTACGTACTGTAGGATAAAACACCGCACACTTAGTTGGCTGTGCTGCGGTCGGAAAGGCAATTTCCCAACTAATGTGCACGCAAACTTCGTACCTACTACCTACTTAATAATAATGTACAATTTGGACTCCGCACTCTGTTTGAAAATACGTTAAAAATAGAGAAGACAAGACAATTTTATATGAACCTATTTTTAGGCACATACATACCTACTAGGAACATACGAACAAAACTTGTGCATCATTGAATTTTTGGGGTAAAGTGATCTAGAAGATATCTACCCAAAGGTCTACCCAATAGGTACCTATTTGTTTTAGTATGTATTGAATCGTCAGCGTATACAAAATGAATACTCTGCCCTTATGTACTAGAAAAGTGCTGGGATATATCTAATTTTCAGACATAATGTTCAGCATTTTTGCATAACTACGTAGTGTCTCAATGGGTTTAGCACCAACTATTAACAGTACTTCATATACACATATTTTTTTAGTATGGTATATTTTCATGGCGTATATCAAGATAAAATATACACGATACAATTATACAAGCACATGCACTACAACCGCCGTATTTCAATCTAATGTGATCAAATTAGAATATGATGCACCTGCGATTTAGAGTGAACCGTAAATACATAATCGTATCATTACAAAGCATAAAACAAATGCGCCTCCCACTGCCTGTCCCTGTGTCTGCTTAGATCTTTAAAATTACACCTAGGATTTTGATCGGGTTTTCTTTAGTAGATAGAGTAAGCCTTGAGGAAGGTTTATAGTATAGAACATGCATATAATAGCAGAGAAACACTGTTAATAATGTATATTTAATTTTGTAAAACAACGTTTGTCGGGTCAGTTAGTAGGTAATCACTTAACTGTAGTCATCATCATTATTAGCCCATATTTGTCCACAGCTGGACACAGGCCTCCCCAATTGTACGCCACTGTAGACAAATAACCATCGAAAGAAAATGTGGTAAATTGTCACGTTTCCTACTGTCGTTTGTTTGCATTATTCCTTTGCAGAGCTTAGGTATATTGATAAAGCTACCAAAGGGATCAGATTACCCCAAATATTGGACTGTTCCTTTGATCGGATAAAAAAAGATAATGTTTTTTTTAACGTACTTCAATATTATCTACGGTATAACAATTCTTCTTTTACGTTATTTTATTATATTGGAAACTTGGCTCACGGTTTCGTGCGGATTTCATGCAACATATTTCCCCAGTGTTTATATAATGTTCCCGCAGAGATTTCGGGATAAAGAGCACTGGTATATTACTCACGAACCGTAGAGTTTTACTAGTCAAAGAGTTATGAAAATCGGTTCAGTAGCTGGTTTTATTCTATCACCCATAATTTTGTCCTGACTGAAATTTAAGTAAACAAAATTGCCTAGGATTTGAGTATGCATAGAGATACTTGCCATCTCAATTAAAGTTATCGAGCAGTACCAAATACACATATTAAGTCGGGCCCGTTTTCCAGAGGGGTAGGCAGATAACTGGGTATTTTATGAAGATTTATGCGTACATAATATGACTCATTCCGTAATAATAATGAACTCGCCCGTTTAACCAAGACCACACCACCCTTACTCAGTGGCAAAGAGGCTATGGTAATGGATAATCTGCTCTATGGTAATAAGTAAACCTATTATACCTATTGCAGGCGATCTTCGCCTGAAAATCGAGATACATCATGCAAATAGAGAGAAATAGAGATAGGGATTTATACAGAGTAGAAGCTGGATGCGAGCAGCCGAAAACAAATAGCAGTGGCGTGAAATTGAGGAGGCCTGTGTCCAGCACAAAGAATTATTTTTTTTTAAACCGGGATATTCCCCCTTTCTCACCACTGTGATTCCTGTTAGAGCCAGGATCTACAGCGGCATCCAGAAAGGATTATGATGATGATGTTTGTTATATAGTCCTGACTTTTTTGTACAGTTCTTATAATCGGTCTACTTTTATCTATTTTCCACACTCCTCTCAGCTGTAGGTACATATATCTTCAAATACAAAGGCGTTCTGTACCCCCGTACTATGAAATCTTACGGTAATATAGTTCTCACTGTGTGATAGAGATAGCGCTACATAAATGGTATAATATTGTCACTGTCACACAGCGTAAACAATTACTTTTAGGCCTCGTGGTACGCGGCGCCTGGAGTGAGAAAGTGTTTATTCCCTTTACATGTATATATAAAACTCAAAGTCCTGACTGATTCATTCATCATTTAGGTCAGATAAGAAAGGATTATCTTAAATTCATCCCCTAAGGGAGTAAAAATTAGGGTACAGTTTTTACATGAGAAAAAAAATCATTTTGGAGTTAAGTTTAAAAAAACTTAGTGGCAGTATTTTTGAATAGAAATTAATACTGAAATTGCGTGAATGAAACTAGTAGTATATAATACTATACTCCCTTACTATGGTAGAATAACCGTTTGACGAGACAGCTATTATTATTAAGTTAATAGAGTTGGTAAATACGTTTACAAATTGTGTCACGCCTGCTCCGTTTAGATAACGGGTTCATATACGGCTCTCACATGAAATCTTTTTCGAGTCAGCCAATCCTTTCGTGAAAGCTCGTTCATTTTTATTCGCTGGCACATTTTTTGTACTCAATTTTTCTTATAATTGACAACAATATTTGCACGGCATTATGTCTGTATTTTTAATGAAATTTGGAATGATTGAGTATGCATGCATACTAACGCTTTTTAATCTAAGAGGCGTAATCACAAAGAGTTATTGAACATTAAATAGGTATCAATATTTACTAAACGTCAAAAAGCATTGAACCTTTCGAAGTTTTTGAAGATAACTAAGTACTAATTTTACTAATATCGAATAGGCTGTTGAAGTCAATGAGTTTCGCGGACACTGAAATGAACACAATAGAAATGCAATTTATTTTTAAGCAAACTCAAAAAAGGAGACTCCCAATTTAACTGTAGGTACATTATATGCTTTTTTTCAATGTCTGTTCGCCGATAACCTCGTCGTTTTTAAACAGAGTTTGATGATGGAAGGCCCGATAAATAGAGGGTAGCTGTCCCGGCAAACATTTCTCTTCCCGTAGGAAGATGTACCCCATGTATTGGAAGAAATACACCTTTTAAACCTTCCCTGGACTTCCACGAATAATCAAGACCAACATTAGCCAAATCGATCCAGCCGTTCTCGCGTTTTAGCCAGACTAACGAACGGCGATTAATTTTTATTTATATAGATAGATAGATAGATTATATTTGCTTGTGTTATTACGTTGGCGGGTGGGTGAGGTATGTTCCTGAAAGTGTTAATGACAATACGTAATTAAAAGCACTGATGATGGTAGAACCCCTCAAGGCATAACGAATAAAGAAATTTCGCTGGATAAAGACATTGCGTGATTTACGATATCTTCACAACTTGCCAATTTTCTCAACGTCAGACAATGACGGCTATCAACTTTTATTCGGTATAACTCATTTTATTGGTCAAGGGTTTTCGTGTTAACTCCTTTACTACTATGTCGGCCCATTGCTGGATTTATGCCTCCCCAAAGATGAGCTACAACAATCGGTCTTGAGTTTTCTCCGACAATGCGAGCCCGACTTCTTAACCAGATCGTCCGCCGCTTTGTCGCTTTGCCATTTTATTTCGTTATATTAACAACAAAAATGATTAAAAAAAAATATAAAACTTTTATATTGCGTAAGGCCTATGTTAAATGGGCTGATGATGATGAAACAACTTTTTAATTGATTAAAAAAAATATAAAACTTTTAGAAAGTTGTTCAATCTATAACTTTTGTGACAGGATAATAGTAAGCACACCAGGTACCCAACCGAAAAAACCAGCAAAAATCGTCACCAACTGTTCTAGGAGAAACGTCATCATACAGAGGATACAAAAAGCAAGTCCGCCCCAGGACGGGATGGCTGAATGACCTGGACCGACACCTGCCGGGGTGGCACGAACTTTCTCAAAACAGAGGAGAGTGAAGTGAGGTCTTTTCCTAGCAGTAAGGCACTAAAGAAGCTCTATTAAAAAGACGTCATCATGACGCAGTTTCACATATAAGCACTGCAGTATTCGAATCGTGAAAAGCAAAAAGGCATGATTATGCTGACGCTGCTAGCCGCGCTCTTCTCCCGAGAGACAACATCAGCGTAATTAATAATTGCAAAATGTACATTTTGTGAAATGTGCGTGTTTTATATGTGAGTGACGTCAGGTATACATTTGGGGCTAGAAGTACTGAGACTAATGATGACATATTATCACATTAGTTAAGATTTTTTTAGAAACTCGTAATGAATTTATATTAAAACTTTTTACCGGGTATTGCGGCGCGAAATTAACCAAAGAGCTCGTAACCACGGCACGTGTAATTGTGTCGAAACGTCGAGCAAACAACGAAGGTAAGCTGAATGCTTATATTTGGTAAATTTCGAGTCGTAATACTTTTAATAAGATTTTTTAGTGTTGGTGTTGAGCTTGAAAATTTACATTGAAGCATGTTTTTTTACGATAATCTATCTCAAATTGCTACGATACTAACATATGGTTTATGCTTCTTGCACATTGCTCGTGCTCTGATCTATCCTGGAACTTATTAAAATGATGGGTAAAAGGGTGGGATTATCCCGAAATATTTCACATTAATTAATCTATTCGTTCATGCACTTCCAAGGGTGCTAACTATTGCTTTTATGTAGTACGCTCTGATATGGAAAGAACCCGACATGTTCACTCACGATAGTGGAATATGTTTGGTTTGTGATTCGAATTTCGTTCATTCTTTTTAAACCACCGAAGAATTAATCTTCCTTTCTCAATCAATTCTACGGCGCTATCTGTCAACTCCATTCCTCAATCTATCACGCTTAGGGTGAGATTTATAAAGCGGGCTTTTTGTCAAAATATTTCTTAGAGCTGTCACTCTTTAAATATGTTTTTATATTTTTGAGAAAACAATTTCGCTTTATAAATATATAAAGAGATAAGAACCGACTTAAACTTATGCCTACTAGTCGCTCTTATGATTTTTGAAGTTCCCCTCGTTTATCTCGTCTGCATCATCGAATCCTGAGTTCCTTATCGTGACCACCTTTGCAATATCTTCTTTCATCATAATCGGTTAAAAACAATGAAGTTATTCGCGAATAAACGTCACAAAAAAATCATACATACAGTCGAATTGATTAATATAATTTTTTAAGTCGAAATTTTTCTGTTATAGTTATAGTTAGACTGTGATTGCTATCACATGAAGCTTTTATTTTTGCATTTTACGCATTCTTACAAAATCTGTAGGCACTGGCTTTAAATTATGTTCCCCGTGCGACTATTACATTAAGCAGTATCTCGAGACTCCTTTGGAACCGGAAGCTAATAGTGGATCTAACCACAAGGCGTGGATTGTTTTAAGATAATCAAGTTCAATTCCCCAAGCTGTTCTGACCCAGTTGTTTGTTACATCAAAACATTAATTAGTAAAGTGGCGAGGCTTAGCACTCATTAGAGGTTGTAAGAAAATAAACTTCTGAGCATCAAAAATCTTTTGGTATTTTCGTAAATAGCAAAAATGGTTATTGATATTATTTTTGTATAATGGATGGTTTACAGCAGACATACGAGGTGCGGAGAGGCCTTTACCCAGCAGTGGAAATCATGAAAAAATCCAACAAACTAATTAAAAAATATAAGAATGTTTGTAGTCACTCACCTTTGATTTTTGCACTTGTTTATTTACTTAAACTGTCATTGTTTAAAAAGTACATACATTTAAAATGTCAACAATGTTAATTACACTTCAACACTATAGCGAGATGAAGAAAAAAAAACTAAAACACTAAAGCATCATGAGTAGCTAAGAGCAAACACCTTCGCATTCAAAAACGGTTCACATGAATCAAAAGTAACTTCCTCACACCACTCAAGCCAAAGTACCAGGGCAACATGGGAACTAGGGAGCGCGACAGTTCGCGACGGCAGCCACCCGTCGACTGCCGTAGCCAGCCTATTGTGCTGCACAACCGAGTTCTAGGCAAGAGGTGACAATATGTAGGAAAACCGGGAAACTGCACAGGACAGGGCAGTAACGTGGCCGGTCGATGAATGGCTAGGTCGTGGTGGTATTTGTGCTAAAGTTTATAGGCTATTAGTGGATGCCATAGCTATTTCATTCGCGTAGTTTCAGTTTTTTCATACAAAGCGTGAAAGCCTTTATATCGCGCTCTAATGAAGAATTTTCATATCCTCTCATAGAGGAACCTTCGGTACTACTTAGGTACCAAGAAGCCAAAATTTAGGAGATGCTGAATCTCATCATCATCAGCTCATACTGGTCCACTGCTGACATAGGCCTCTCCAAATGCCCGCCACTGTGATCGC
>SJJU01021480.1:0-14654 GCA_012932125.1 Conopomorpha cramerella | reverse complement strand
CGGACGTTTGCTTATTGTTCTAACCCCACTGCTCGTTCTTACAACCTTCTAAACGTTTAAGTGGAAACCGCGTCGACGGCAACCAATTATCTACAGTTTACCGTGCCTTCTGATATTCTAATCTAGCCACCAATCATTCCCTCAGTATAATAGTGGTTAGAGGCCTTTCACAGCGCGAACAACCCGCCTCCGCGGCGCCCACTCATTATCACACCTTAATTGAAACAACAGCGATGAGTAAACTGTAGGCGTTTGATGTTGAGGGTGCTTTGTGAAATGATTGATCTTAAGAATGGTTCTGATCTGTATGGGTCGTAAGAGGCGTTCGAGGGAACTCTCCAGAGAACGGACGGCTTTCTGTGAGTTAAATCACAACACCACTGGGATCGCCAACCCGCCTGCCTAGTGGCGATTATTGGCATTTCACCTCAAATTACGGAAATCTTTGGAGGAGGCCCTCGTCCAGCAATGCATGAGGGCCTCTGTGACCTCGAGTTGGCGTTTTGTGGCTGATGATGATATTATTTATTTATGTATGCTTAGTACCTACACACGCATAAACTTGTCGCGAATCGCGCCATCTTATCTACAATTAAGTAACTTACCATTCAAAAGTTTAAATTGGGTATTACGACGTGAATTAAAAAAAGAGACAAGCAAAGCTCGTGACCACGGCACATGTAACTGTGTCGAAACGTCGAGCAAATAACGAAGGTAAGCTGAATGCTTGTCTTTGGTTAATTTCGCGCCGTAACACCCGGTTTAAACTATTAATATAATGTCCGTGCACGTTTCTTTAAAAAGTGATTTACCCTTAAAATTTGTCCCAGGATAATTCCAAGTGGTAAGAGTCCAGTAAGATAAACGTGTCAAGACGTAAGGAAATAGTGATTCGATCCCAATAAAATTGCTCTAGAAATGTAGTACACTGCTTAAAATATTGTACTGTTATACGTGTATACTTAGCTCGGCTGGTGACATTTAATTTGGAACAGAAAAAACCTAGTTCTCAAATTCAAACAATAGAAGTTAGTTATTACATCGACAGGTGTAGTGTGTCCCCTTATCTTGTCACACATTTGCTCTTATCTAAGAGCTTAAAGAGGTCCTTGTATTTTTCATCGTAATTAGCGATTGTTGATTCTTAAGACCGGATATCTACTAAAATTTGTTAAGCCAGTGTGAGTAAACACACCCCTTACCAATAAACGCGTTGTAACTTATACCGAAGTTATTATAGCTCTACTGAATCTGGTTACTTCGTATTTGACGTACAACTGATAACTTAAGCTGAGCTTGGTATAATGTCGGAATAAATAAACCGCGTTTATTAGTAAAATAAAAGAGTTTACGTGGGTTTATGACCATGCCCAATCTGTTGTTAATAAAATTTAGTACCCTTAATTAAGGTATACAATTAATCTGACAACGCGACGAGGACCCGACGCGAAGTCTCCGTAATGTGGTCGTCATGCCTCAGAAAGGGGAGAGTTGGCAAAACAGGGATGGACAAAATAGTCAGTATGGTCAGTCAAGAAAACGTGTGCGTTGAAAAGAGGCAAAAGCAAGTAGACGCGCACGTCTCCAGAGAAAGACCCGTACGCCGAGAGGCAGGTAAGGAATGGGTGGTGGTGGGCTTGTTCCTGATAATATACCATTCATCGTCCTTTGAGTCAAGTATGGACTACCTAAATATTTTTTTTCTCAGGAAAACATAGTGTAGGCGTTGGTATCTGCATTAGGGCAACATATTTTGCTTGAGGTTTTCAGTACCGCTTTTCTGGCGTGTTAGTTCAACTATCGTCTATATATTATTATATAAAACTCAATGTCTTGACTGCTTCATTAATCACTGACTGCTTTCTTGGTGGAAAGCATCTAAACGTGGTCCCATACCTATGCCTTTTGCAGAAAAAGAAATCTGCTTTATTTTGTCAAAATGTTTTACTTGTTATGTATCACGCACATACACACATACACTTCACGCCTGTCTCCCAGAGGGATAGGCAAAGACTACAGTCTCCATTTGTCACGGTCCTGACATACCCCTTTCGCTTCATCTACGTACATCTTTTCATACATTACCTCCAGTTTCGAGTACTTTTCACGCCACCTTCGGCCAGGACATCATGTGTCACGTCTTAAACATTATTCCAAATCAAGATAGATTACAAAAAAGCAGGTACGTTCCCGTACTGATATTTCATTCGCTGGCTTGTTCCCATCCTCCACTAAATCATTACAAATCACTAATCGCAGTTTTCCATTACGACGGTAAGAAACAATATAGGTTAGCTGGAAACCATAGTAGTGCCACTTAATTGACACCGATGTCACCTTTTCTCAAACACAAGGTCCGTGAATATTGATTTATTGACGTAGCAAACATACATAAACTCGAGTTTTTAATCCTTTGTGGGATGACCAGATAATTCGGAGATATGATGCTTACTAGAGAAGACAAGAGAGGAGGGCCTTGATCTCTGCCTACCGCTATGGAAAACGGACGTAACGTATATGTAAGTATCTATTATTCCTAAGTTACAGTGGCGTGCACACCATATAGTCAAAAAGACACTGCCTACCTTAGTATTTTGGCTTCCCGACCTAATAATAGAGTTATTGCTAGATCTTTTTTTGTTGTACTCACGACATAGGCTAACAAAGGTGCTGTGTTTTGTGGGTGGACCTATATTTCATAAAGACAAGATACCTATATATATGTGTCAATCCATGGGGATTATTGCCTAGCTTGTTGTCAAAGCCAGTGCACGCCACTGCTAAATTCTGAAAGATGGAATAAAAAATAATACACTTTAATCCCAAAGCGGGGTAGGCAGAGGCACTTGCTAAAGCAAATGCCTACGGTTCACCAGGCATATCTGACCCAACGTGACAGGGGGTGAGCCCATCGCCAATGGAGTTTTGATGAACAAAATTAAATAGTAAGAATATCGGTGACATGTGGTCTTTTATAATTTTAAAGAAATAACATCCGACTTTAACCAGTACTAGTTACTGCCCATACATTTTTCATCCATCATTAAAGTTCCCCTCGATTTATCGTGTTTGGCATCACCATACCCTGATTTCCTTATCATGGAACCACCTTGAAAATATCTTCTTTCTAAAATCATAAAAAAACGGTTAAAAACGACGGCTTTTTTTGAAGTCGCTTATAAAGCGGATAGTGCATCCATCAGGATACACGCTAGAGAGAAGAAGAATGAGAAAGAAAATTACATATATCAATAACAAATATCTACACAATTTCTTGCTACACAAAACCACAGAAAACGAATAGAATTAAAACAGTTTCATTGCTGTTACGTTGGTACGCTACCGAGCGAGTATTACCAGTATTAAGCCAGTCAATCAATATTATGCAAAAAAGAAAACTTTATACCAATTCCCAACAAATTGAAACTCATGCTTTCTTTTGTGTAATAAGGAACGAAGGAAACTGGCTCGTTGGTATTTTATAAAATCCATTATTTTCCTGGCATTTAAAGGGTTAAGTGAGCGAGTGAGTAGGGTGAAATAGTTTTCATTTTAGGGGCAAACGCAACTCAATCCCGAACTGGGTTGGCTTTTGATGCAGTAATGAAAACTGGAGTGAACGATGATGGTGAATGGTCAAAGTAATAATTGGCAATCGTTTGTGTAACCCTCATACTGTTTCAATGCACTTTCTGGATCACTGACTTTTTAATCAATGCGTTTAAATTTATTGTCGGAAGTATTCGTAATTACATTTTAGTTTTGTTATTTATTGCTCTCTATTTTTAGATATCACTGTCACTCTTATGAAACTCATGGAAAATGTTTTGGAGACACCGATGTGACGTCTTATTGTGGAAAGTTAAAGGAACACTTCCGATACAATTAAATCGATTCATTTTACATTCTACAGCAGGATCCGGTTGTCATCTATTAGCAGGTGTCAATGTCCGGGCATGAAAAAAAAAAGAAACTGGGAACATACAACACGTTAGGCTGGAACCTTTGGGTTAGTTGAAACAACAATCTCTGGATGTATACAGGATATAACAAAAGCAAATCCAAAGACCCCTCATACAATCTCGATTACTTCAGCTGATAGCACTTTTTGCATGACGAGGTTTATTTATTGGCTTGATCCTGCCTATTTATACGTAGGTGCTTATATATGTTTTATATTTCCGATCGATAGAACCTAGTATCTTTGTGACATTTTATCAATAACAAACTGACCTGGCAAACGTTGTTTAGCCAGTACACATTTTTAGCAGTGTTTCCCTTCTACTATATGCATGTATTATACAAACCCTTCTCTTAAATCACTCTATCTAGTAAATAAAACCGTATCTTTTTACTAGGGTCTTTAAAACTAGGCTACGAATTTCTGTAGCCTAGTTTTAAAGATCCAAGTATACATGTTGTTTTTTTATATTATGGGAGACAGGCGTGAAGTGTATGTATGTATGTATATTATGTGTACCTATTAATGTAGAGCAAAGAGTCATATAAAAGCGGAGACTTCTTTTGCGAATTTCTGTTTAGTATCCTACATAGAAGGTTCCTCTTTAGTGAAACGCAAAAGTAATAGAATCCATGCATCCCTTTTTAATTACTCCTTCGCCAGACATCTGAATACCTTTCACAGAGCCTTTGACGTTTGTAATGTGATTGAAGTCACTGAGGTAAATGAAATCAGAGCATTGAGATTATAAATGTAGGTTGAATCCTACTTTCTGGGTATTGTTGGATCCAACCTGTCAAATTGACACTTTGGATTCAGAAGTCTTGAAAGATGATTTGCACATTTTTTTTCTTACTAAATTGACGGTTTATTTATCATGACAAAAATAAGTGACCTGCTCTATTTTCTGAACCTAACGAAGACATTGTAAAATGAATTTTCTCGACTTTGTTTGAATTTGTATTGAAAAAATCGACTTGACTGAAAATAAAAACACGTTTTATTTCGAAAATGGCAATTTTGTTAGGAAATACAAAGACTTAAGGCTACGCTCACTGCATCCTAAATGATATCAATTATGTCTACTTTTACGACACTTTTACGTCACTTTTACTATTACGACATAGTAGGCAGTAATCCCCAAGGATTGACACCTATGTATAGGTAACTTGTCTTTACAAAATATAGTAAAGTATATCTACTCACCTACAAAACACAGGACATTCGTCAGCTTATGTCGTGAGTACAACAAAAAAAAGATCTAGCAATAACTGTATTAATAGGTCGGGTAGCCAAAATACTAAGGCAGGCAGTGTCTTGGTGTGCACACCACTGCTAGCACATAGAATACGCAAAGGCAAATATTGCATTGATATTGCCACAAGACCTATTGAGAAGCAAATTGATAGCACTCCAAGAGACGACGTTCCAGATCGGATTGTGAATCAATACACGTAACATTGTCGACATACAAGTATGCGTGGGTAACTGCGAAGGTTTAACTATGAACAAAATTTCTCCGCCGTTCATGTTTAATTTCTAATTTCTAACATGTACCAATGGGACTTTTTTTGAGAGTCTAAGTGCGCAACGCAACGCTGAAGAAAAAAATCATGATGCCAAACCTGCACACGACAAGGTGTGCAGGTTGTTGTTGTGCTATGAACAGCGATAGGCTCACCTCCTGTCACATTGGGGTTTACTTGGGGCCACAACCCCCAAGCATTTACTTGACAAGTGCCTCTGCTTATCCCGCTTTGAGATTAAAAGGATTGAAGTGTATTATTTATTATTATAAATACGACTTAAGTGATGTATGATTGTTTCATTGATATATTTTAAATGCTTCTTTCTGAATCATAGAGCCTTGTCCAATTTACATTCATATTGTCTAGCTATAATACCTACCGCTTATTCAGAGCAAAGCTTTAAGATTACCACATAACTTTACCTATAGTTGCTCCAATTTTTTCATAACGAAATCGAAAAAAAATAAATCATAAAAGAATTTTCTCGATTCAGTCTGCTGGGAAATAATTTCACGGCTTTGATCGGCTCGCTTACGTTACAAAAAAGTCTTTTTATAGGCCACATTCAGATAAACATATTTTTATGTTACTGAGCCACCGAAATGGTTCAGATGGTAGAAAGTTGTTATGCTTATTTCGGGGATTCTCGAGTTAGGCAGTTCTGATATAATAATCTGGCCCAGTAGCACAAGTGGGCCTTCAAGAAATATTGGTTACAATGTGTGACAGTGAGAGTGTTATACCACTCGTCTAGCGCTATCCTTGTCACACACCGAGAACTTTGTTACTATAAGGCCTCATGGTACGGTGGTTGTACTCCCTTCCGACACTTGAGTGATTTTGTCTCTTTTACACAAGACCGATTAGAGCAAGATAAAATTTAAACTTCACGTGAGTAATTCGCTTGAGGGGATTTTCGGTTTCTCGTGAACATAATATATCACAGTTTGCTTTATTCCAAAATGAAGCACACATACAGAAATAGCTTGACTTAGAGAGGTAGACATACGATGTAATAAATCTCTACATACAGCTACGATTCTTACATTCACCTTTTGTTTGTACACCTTAATCAATCGTTTGTAACTGGCACATTTTACCCTCCCTTTGGGTGTGCGCCTAACTCTCGAGAGCCTATAGAAGGCTGGAAGCCAGTGGCGTGCACGCCATATAGGCAAAAAGACACTGCCTACCTTAGTATTTTGGCTACCCGACCTAATAATAGAGTTATTGCTATTATAGATCTTTTTTTGTTGTACTCACGACATAGGCTAACAAAGGTCCTGTGTGTTTGTGCGTGAGTAGATAGGTAGGTTTCGTAAAGACAAGTTGCCTAGACATAGGTGTCAATCCCTGGGGATTACTGCCTACCTTGTCGTAACAGCCAGTGCACGCCACTGCTGGAAGCCAATGAAAAATGCCGGATGAACAGGATCACAAGCGACTTATTGCCATTAAACAAGTTTTCCATACACACTCTAAATATACACCAAAAGTAAAGGTAAAAAGCTCTAAAAAGTATAGTACGGTGAAGGACAACATCGTGATGAAACCCGCACACCACAAGATGTGCGAACCGGCGATGGGCTCACCCCCTGTCACGTTGGGTTAAATACGCTTGGTGAACCGTGGGTACTTACTTTAGCAAGTGCCTCTGCCTACCCTCTTTGGGATTAAAGGCGTAAAGTGTATTTTTTTTCTAAAAAGTATGTATAAAACTTCACGCTTCGTTTGTTTATATACAGTTAAAAGTTATGGATAACATGACTCAGTGGTCCCAGGCACCCGACTACTGGACTCGCTATTGTTCGAAACCTGGCTGTACGAGCGTGTAAGAATGATACTTTTTCAGAGCATATGTAAATAAGGCCCTACCCTATAACGGCGATGGGCTCATCCCGACCATGTTGAGTTATATACTCTTGAGGAATATCGGGCATTTGGTTGACGAAGTACCTCTGTCTACCCCGATTTATGGTTAAATGACGTAGAGTTTATGACTCAATATTGGGGTAAGTAGGTAGATATACGGCACGCCCGTTTCCCAGAAGGTTAGGCAGAGACCATAGCCCTCCAATTGCCTTCAATCAAGATGAGACATAATTTTTAAGTGTATAAAATTTATTCACTAAAACTTTTTACTTTCAAATGAAGATAATAAAATGAAATCTAGACGTTCAAGAACCGTTAAAATAAACCTTAGTTAGCCTTAACATAGAGTTTAAAACCTATGAACACTTTCTCAGACAGTAGTTTGACGTTTTAACAATAAAATGTATTTTTCTATTGTTGTAACTCGCCGGGAGGCCTATGTTCAACAGTGGATGTCAATCGGTTCACATGGGTACATGTACGTGTCCGAAAGTGTTAATTTATAAGTAGTGTAAAATCGATTTTCATTCGAACTGTAGTGTTTTCAAATCTGACCAGTTATCTACCATCTTTTGAATGATCGATAGTACCTTCATATTTGTAACGTCATGTGTATAATAATATAATAAATACCAGCGGGTTTCGGCGGAACACCAGCGCCGCACGTAACTGTGGCATTATGCTGAGTCGAGACCCTTTTACTAGCTTGAGACCTGGGACACGTTCAGTGCCTTTCTCACAGATCTAGTACACTTTTGTTTTTTATCTTATTTTTACTTCTTTTTTACTATTTTATTATTTTTTCTCTTGTTGTGTTGTTGTCAGTTGTCTATTTTTTGTTTAGTGTGTTAGTTCTTAAGTTAGTGAATAAATATATATACATACATACATACAATTATTTCAAGTTAGTCTAACTTGAAGTAACTTCTATATTAAAGTTACATCAAGTACCTGATCTCAATAAGCGTCAACTTTAACAGATAGGAATCCGGTTGCGTATCTACTGCTCTATTAAAACTTTACAAACTTATACCATCTTCACTTTTCGTAACTCAATTACAAGAACTCTATTCAGTATGTAGTTGTTGTGTGCTTTGGTACTACTATGATCTTTACTAATATTATGAAGCTGAATAGTTTGTTTGTTTTTTTCGTTGAGCGCGCCAATCTTAGAAGCTGTTCGGATTTCAATTTTGCTAATTTGTCCCGAAATTCCCACAGTTATACAGAATTAACTGCGAGTAAAGCCCCCAGGGTACAGCTGTAGTAATATTACTACGGTATGGATGACGTTTTGCCGTTCTCCTGGTTGCCCTACTACTTAAAGAAATGTGAATAAAAAAAATTGCAGTTGTTATTAAAACTAGTGGAAGACCCGCGATTTCATTCGCGTAGTTTCAGAATTTCATACAAACTATAACACTATATTAAGGCTCTAAACTATCTGTGTACCAATTTTAATTTAATTCGGTCATTTGTTTTAGCGTGAAAGCGAAACAGACAGACAAAGTTACTTATCGCATTTATAATATTAGTATAGATCCACCTCACTAAAGCGCTGTCAAATGCTTACTACAGCGCTGTCACTTATACAACGGTTATTACCTACTGAAACTGTATTCGACAACTGACAAGTTAAGCAAAACTTGGTATTTCGGAATAGATATTCCGCCCTTATAAATAACTAGCTGATACGATAAATGTTGTTTTGTCAATACTTATACATTGTTAATCTTGTTTCTCTTCTATTATTTGCATATTACAGATATAAACTTTCCAAAAGATTTACTCTATCTACAAAAGAAAATCACATCAAAATCCGTTACGTAGTTTTAAAGATCTAAGCATACATAGGGACAGACAGCGAGAAGCGACTTTGTTCTAAACTGTTTATTGATGATCAAGCCTTATTAAAACTCCAACAAATACTCGTAATGAGAAAAACTCAAAAAAACGCGCATGAATACGAAGGCGTTGACTAGTAATATACATTAGCTAACTTCATACTTTGCACTGGTTTTGTGAATAGAATTTCCTCGCATGTTATTCATGAGTTGTTTAGTCAAATATTTATGTTTGAAATAAACATTTAGGAGGGTAAAAAAATCCCTGCGTAGTACAGAATTTCTTTACTTTTGGTAGCTGGGGTGTTGACACATGTATTCTATTCGCCGTCACCGCACGGCTATAATATTGGTAAGGTCCAATCCCAATAAATGTCAAATAGCTGTACATTGGGCGACAACTGTATAATATTTACCGTATGAAGTGAGCCGAGCACGTCATTCGAGCAGTGATGAATAGGAGGTTTTCTGACAGGTGGCTTATTACAGTTCTAAGGAATATCAATAGATGGCACTACCTAGACAGGGTTGTCATTTCATATCTTTATTTTTGTTGACAATTCTAAAATGAGTTTCTTCTTAAGATCGTGTCTGATTAGCGCCATCTGTGAGATGTTTTAGAACTACTTTTGACATATTTGAAGCTATCAGAAAACCTCTCATTTATAAAAGATGTTTACATCATGATTTATTGAATACCTATAAAGTCTAACAAATATTTTTTAACGCATCAGCGTTTTGTCGCAAGGGGCAACAACCTTAAAAAGTTGTGAAATAGCCTAGCTTTCCTGAAATTTCACCTAACATTTTGATAAAATCAGAGACGCTGATATCGCAATAATTTGACGCCAAATATGAGGTTGTGGAGTGTTCCTAACTAGGCTAGGTGGGGCCCTTGAAAGAACAATGCCTCACCCTCAACGGAGTCCCACAGAGTGGCTTTCATAACACCGTGCAGTAGTAGACCGAGTCTTTCTAGCTTAAAGTTAAAAACACTGCGGATCGCGTGAGCTGAAATTCGTTGATGAAAATATACTTTGAGATCTCATAATTCATATTAGATGTTTGTGCACGCTTTATTTTTGTGAAATATTTGTGTTTATTTTATATTGTGAATAATAAATACGCAAATTATTAGAAAGAATGCTTATTTCGGGGTTTTCACGAAAATAAACGTATTCATGTGTTGGGGGGTTGCTTAATTCCTTTATGCTGCAAAACAAAGTTTTACCTTGCAATGATCGATCTGTTTAAAATGTTTAGGTACGTATGTATCGAAATTATATATTGAGACATAGAGTAAAAGGAATAATATAGAAAGATAAAAACGAAAAATCAAACACTAAGAAAAATATAACGTAACAGTGACAACCTATGCCAAATTCAAAATATATACAAAAGGAACGTGGGTATGGAAAATGAGCCCACAGCCAACATTTGACGCTCTCAAATAAAAAACCGATTTCAAACGGATACGGTAGAAAAATTACAAACAATTTTGTTTTATTCTCACGGCAAAAAAACTCCCTCGAATTTAGCAGCCAATGATGTGAACCCCGCGGCGATCGACGCTGAATATAAATTCGCTTACAATTTTTATTTATTTTTTGCATAACTGAATGGCTTTTTTTGCTGTACAAAAAAACATACAAGCGATTTTTCGTAGCCGATATTTGACGGCCGTTGTAGCGTACGTGGATATATGTTTTGCATATAACTATAATAGATTAGTATTTAGTGTTTAACCAACTGGAACCCTGCAATGTCGCAAACGGTTGCAAATCCGCGGTTTGGTTTATCGAATAGTTTCAGTTTTACTTCGTCAAAACATACATAACTCACATCTCACACAATTTCAACAGCAATCTATAGAGGTATATATAAAAGAAAGTCGTGTTAGTTATTCCATTTATAACTCAAGAACGGCTGGATAGATTTGGTTGAAAATTGGTGGGGAGGTAGCTTAGAACTGGGAGACGGATATAGGATACTTTTTACCCCGATCCTATTGGTCGCGTCGCTATATAGAGGGTGTTATAGTTTGTATGAAGAACTGAAATTATACGAATGAAATCGCGGGGCGTCCACTAGTTAAACAATAAATTATTATTAAAATCGCTTTGAGCGATAAGGTCACCATTTGCAATCTAACCGTTGTTAGTTTTACATTTTGTAATGTATAGTGTGCAATAAAGAGTACATTCATTCATTCATTCATTCTCTTTTTTCCGTCTCATTATATTTAGAGAGACATCACGTTATGTTACAATTACTTTAGCAAGCCCTTTTTCATTCCACCGTTTCGTAACTATAACCAGCAACAATCGAAACCTACTTTAGAACAGTGATGGACTGTGTACTTAGCTAAAAGTTATTAAATTTTGCGTGTCGAAGAGTTGCGGGAGCGCGGACAAACAAATACTCGTTGCCGTCAGCCAGACCGTATTGCTAAATGAAAAATAGCTCTGGAAAACAAATGGCGATCCTTGTCCATATTTCACAGTGGTTCTCTGTTTTATGTTACATTGTTTTGTGTTAGTTTCATAGGTACAGTCATAACTTTCGGAAGCAATCGTGGCATTTTGCTGGTGATGTTTTTGGCGTTTTGTTTCTGACTTGATAGAGTGCTTACTTTGTATGTTTAATTCTTCTCTACGATGAAATTGTTGCGTAAAATGCAAGTCATACACAGATTTGGGAACTTACTAATTCCTCGAATACTTATAACTTAATGAATTTGTATAGTTACACGAAAAAAATTTAAGCCGCTTCGCAGGACTTTGATTATGTCCATGTCCACCTTGAACATTTCATAGAGGCCTCTATGAATTAATTGGTTAGAAAAGTACAACTAATGTCCATGATCTCTGCCTACCCGTCTGGGCGGGTAATGCGGGCGTGACGTATAGGTATGTATGTAAAAGTAGGTATCTTAGTATAAACTGATAGTTACTATGTACCTACCCATAGCTTCAGCTCTATCGCTTTTTATGTATCCGTAGCGACATCCGTAGATAATACATACATTAACAACTATATCAACTATAACAATAAATCTAAATTCATAAAAATATTGTAGAATTCACAAAGATAAAAACATTTTCCACAAACGTAATTAAAACATTTCTTTCTGTAAAGAAAATTATATATAATTTTCGAGTATAACCAAGGCCGTCACAACAGAACATCCCTAAAATTGCCATCAATCAAGGAACCCTCCATCCTTTGTCTTCGCACCTGTACAGCTAATAGCTCGCGGAAAAAATGTGTAACAAAATTTCCCTCACTATAAAAGAATTTCCACTACCCACATACTTGAACTTTCACTTCACACAAACTACACGGTTCTACAGCTCAGCTAAAACTGCAAATGTGAATAGGCATCTAGTTAAATGTTCTGTAAAATCCATAACACAGTTGTCCATTTCCTACGTCATCAAATGGCCATAAATCTTGTGTTGTCAGCGGCGTGAAGCAGTAGCATCAGATATAGCTCGACTCGGTGCTGAGAACTTTCCAGAAATTCACTCAAATGTCGCGTAGTGCCGGTATAGCGGTGAAAAAGGGCTTTTTTTCAGAACCACGCGACTGTGCGTCTCTTTGTCTCACGAAAGTAGGCCGTTCGTTGTGAAAAAAGAGTGTTTTGTGCATTGAATTTTTCAATACAAATTGTATAGAACGGTATAGCGCCTATGTTAATCCGAAAAGGATGTTTTTGTTAAAAGAAAATACTGTTTTCTATGCTTATATCCGCGGACGTTTTACAAAAAAATCCCAAGAGTGTTTTTATATATAAGTTTGTTTGCAATTCTGTCAGGTTTCATCGCTACAGTACCGATTAAACTATTAGGACATTATTGAATAATGGCGGAATAACAAACTACTAACTACTACGTTAGTTCTATGTCAAATACGGAATAAACAGTTCCAGTAGATTAATGATTAACGCAATGTTGTAACTTCTTAAGTCCCTAGCCAGTAGTTATGTATGACTTCTATAATTTTAACCATTAATCAATGGTACAATCCAATAGTACCAAGGGCAAGAAACGCCTAGGATGTAGCATGAATTCAATAGGTACTGCCTAGCAAAGTGCTTCTTACTATATGGAACAAAATGTAGGGCAAGTGCAACATCTCTCTATTGAATCGTTAATTATTACTTAATGATGGATATTTCTCCCCTCATTGCGTCTGTTTGTGGCATTTCGCTGTATTAGGCTCTTTTGACGTTACCCCTTTGTCGGCATAGGCTGTAAATCAGCGCCGCGGGTGTTTTTTTTTTACCTTTGTTATGCAGTTGAAATACGCAAAAGCAGTTGCGTCTACTTTCATAGTGCGAACCGCCAGTATGTGGAATGACTTGCCGGAGTCTGGGTTTCCTGCGCAGTACAGTCTGAAAGTCTTCAAGTCGCGGGTGAATAGGTACCTAATAAACAAGTGTACTCCATCGTAGACCATATCGCTGCTTAACATCAGGCAGGATGGTGGTCAAACGCTTGTTCATAGCGATAAAAAAAATAAACATCAAAGATACAATACTAGTGGATGCCTCGCGATTACATTCGCGTAGTTTCAGTATTAATTTCTATTTAAAAATACTACCATCAAATTGTAGAAACATAACTCCAAAATTAGCTTTTATACCATATAAACTTCTACGCCTCTTTTTAACCCATTAGGGGTACATTTTGAAAAATACTTTCTTATCTCACGTATATACACATAAAAAGAATCTCTGTGCAAAATTTTAGCTTTCTAGGCGTGAGAGAAATGAAAATTTGCAAAAAAAAATATATATTTTCTTTTGACAAAGTCTTGTAATAAAAGTACGGTAGTACGGCAGATCTATACTACATATAATAAAACTGTTCTCCAAAACTGTACATGGATTCTTTTTAAGAGTAAACCAGTGGTGTATATCAAAATGTCGTTACAGAAGCCGAATTTCATATTTTTGGAAAAAATGTCTGTCCGTCTGTTTCTCGGCTGAAAACGGCTGGACAGATTTGGCACGCAGATACTTCTATCTAGATTATACAAAAGAAAACGGTCAAACACTCCCAGGTCTAACGAAAAAACCCTGGATTTATTTAAGTATAAATTGCGTATATATCTCATGGATCAACAGCTTGGTACCTACGTGAACTTTCTCGGTTTTTATGGACACCTGCTTCACACTGTATAAAACACACGGACACTTTAGCCCAAGCTTGCTTTTTGGTTGCGCCCCTGCTCGAACACAATAAACCTTTATCGACACACACACGCGGAAGGACTGAACGTCAGTAAAGAGTCAAAATAAAAACAGTACGTTGCGTTGTGTCAGAAAAATATTTTCGGTAACATTTATTAATACACACATCAAAAGTGTCTAGGGATCAAGAACATTTTTAGCCCTAAAAAATCTAATTTATTTAAATCAAATCTAATCTTCTGGATTGGTCT
>SJJU01021475.1:0-14147 GCA_012932125.1 Conopomorpha cramerella | reverse complement strand
ATTATTATTTTGTATTTCGTACAGTCTATTGTGTTTAATTGTTCTAGTGTGACCCTCTTTCCCCCTTTCCCATGTAAACACAGGGGCAAGCCAGTCCCGGAAACCACTATGACAAATGATTCGGATAGATTAACTTTACCTGCCGAAACTACGATTTCCCTAGTTAGTGAAGGAGCCTGGACGCGCTCTTCTCGCAAAAACCGTGTTTAGAGTGTAAAAGAGTCCGAGAAATGATCTTAGAAACGTTGTTGACCTCGTCAATATGAACAACTTTTGCTGTGGCGATAATGCGAGGAAATGAAAAAAAAAAATGCCATTACTCGGGGTCCTTTTACACGCATTTTACATATCACATACAGAGTGTGAAAGGGCCCGAGCAATGATCTTAGAAACGTTGTTTAGCTCGTCAATTTGAACAACTTTTGCTGTGGCGATAATGCGGGGAAATGAAAAACCATTGCCATTACTCGGGGTCCTTTTCTACGCATTTTACATATCACATACAGAGTGTAAAAGGGCCCGAGCAATGATCTTAGAAACGTTGTTGAACTCGTCAATATGAACAACTTTTTCTGTGGCGATAATGCGGGGAAATGAAAAACCATTGCCATTACTCGGGGTCCTTTTCCACGCATTTTACATATCACATACAGAGTGTAAAAGGGCCCGAGCAATGATCTTAGAAACGTTGTTGAGCTCGTCAATATGAACAACTTTTGCTGTGGCGATAATGCGGGGAAATGAAAAAATAAAATGCCATTACTCGGGGTCCTTTTACACGCAGTTTACATAACTTTAGTTATATCCATACTAATCTATATATATATAAAAGAAACTACTGATAGTTACTCCATTTATAACTCAAGAACGGCTGAACCGATTTGGTTGAAAATTGGTGGGGAGGTAGCTTGGAACCGGGAGACATAGGAGGATACTTTTTTAACAGGATCGGCTGTTGGTCGCGTCGCTATATAGAGATCGTTATAGTTTTTATGAAGAACTAAAATTACGCGAATGAAATCGCGGGGCGTCCACTAGTTACGTATAAATGAGAAAGTAACTCTGTCTATCTGACTGTCTCGCTTTCTCGCTACTGAATCGATGTAAATTAAATTTGGAATACATATAGTTTAGAGCCTGAGAAAGGACATAGGCTACTTTTTATCCAGATCCTGTGAGACGCGTGTCTATATAGAGACTGTTATAATTTGTATGAAATACTGAAACTACGCGAATGATATCGCGAGGCGACCACTAATTCTATAATAATAAAAAAGCAGGTTACTTCAGAAATAGCTCATTTTCATGAACAATTGCAGCACATTTCAATACAAAACACTTGCAAAACATGGAGATCTAATCCAAAAAAAGTACTAATAAAGAACTCTTAAAATCATAAGGTTTTTTTCAGGAACAATGCTAGTTTCTTCCTCAACACGATGCGAAAGAGTACCTAACACATGCGAATACCTATGCAAACTTAATGTTTAACTCTTTCCCGGACAGTAAACGCCTATAGGCGTCATAACAATAAAACATCTATTGTGTCTATTTTACTGTCCGCCAATGTGTTAACGTATTGTTAGGATATTCAAACGCATTTCTACTTTGAACTAGCAACAGGTTCTATCTAATGTTAAAAGTTCATGCAATTTTTTAAACAAAAAGTACTATCTGCAATAGTAATACTAATCAAACTCGTATCATACTGACGGTTTGGATAGGACGTATTGCCAGTTTATAGTCGATTTAGGAATTTGCTTCTTTAAAATCTGTTTGTGCAATATTGTATCTTTTATTTCGAAATATACAGTGTAATTCTGGCACGAGTCAGATTATTATAATAGATTAAATTATAGCGCATTTCATCGACAAAAGATAATACAGAAAGCAATGAAAAATATTTTTTGATATGTGTATGATGTTTGCTTTGGTGACTGCCGTCAATCATTCCTAGTTATAGAATAAATTTTGTATCAACATTTTACAGCTCTTAGAACAGAAGTTATGTAGTCATCTCTACAATGATATCAAACTTCATCTGGAAAACCAATAAATGCCTAAAAATCATAAAAAAAACATGCACGTTTTTTTTAACTGTCGATAAAGTGGCAAAAACTTCACACTTTATAATTTTTCAACCGATTCCTAACAATAAAGCCTTATTGAGTCATCTCTAGGTTCCAAGATCTGTAGTAATTTTGAAAAGCGTTTGTAGTCCAGTTGGTCCGATACTTGACGCGGGTTCGAGTCCGGCTACTGGACGTGTACCAATGGGACTCTCTTTTAGAGCCTATGTACGCACGCAACGCAACGCTCGTACGGTGAAGGACAACATCGTGATGAAACCCACACCACAAGGTGTGTGAACCCTATAACGGCGATGGGCTCACCCCCTGTCACGTTGGGTTAAATGCGCTTGGTGAACCGTTGGCATTTGCTTATTAAGCAAGTGCCTCTACCTACCCCGCTTGGGGAATAAAAGGCGTGAAGTGTATTTATTTAGTCATTTTGACGTAAAAGAGATGAGAATTTAAACTAGTACTTAAAATAACGGGATAATAAACATGGCATATCTAGAGTTTCATATCACCTCTAATTATTAAATCAGAAGTATTTTTAGCGCGTCCCAGATGAGGAAGGCTCGGGACGTTCCGTGTAAACAGTCCGACGCCCTGATTAGTTCGAGAAAACACTTTCGAAAGGGGCGAGGTTGTGTCCGCGAAAGGGAATCTCTTAAGGCGCTTTACTGTTAAGATTTTCTAATATTATACATGCCCATTACCCAGAAATTATTGTTAATGTATGTATTTTCAAATTCTCATATCGGGGTGTGCTAACAAAATTATTCCGAAACGGCTGAACAGATTTTTACAAAATTTTCTGTGCATATAGTATATCTAAGAATCGGTTAACACCTATGTTTCACTGTGTTGAATAGAATACATATTATATCACCACCCCACCCCAACTCAACTTTTTCTTTATCACTATTAACAAACATATGACCACCACCCTGCCTGATGTTAAGCAGCGATGTGGCACACTTGTTCATTAGGTACCTATTCACCCCAGTGACTTGAAGACCCTTTCCCGTCATGAAGGTACTCACCAGAGGACGGGCAGCAGCGCTCTCTGTGAGTTAAACCACAACACCGGCTGCGAAGCGTGGCACTTTTTGGCATTTCCCCACCAATGTATCTTGGTGATCATTGGGAGAGGCCCTCGCCCAGCAGTGAGTGTCATATCGCTGGTGATTATCAAAATATAAATGACGTAATTGCTGGCTCACAAGCACAAAGTCGCACAGCGTGATATGGAAAGGGCTATACTTGGCATTTCTCTGAAGGATCGAATCAGAAATGAAGTGATCCGACAGAGAACCAAAGTCATCGACATAGCTCATCGTTTTAGCAAGCTGAAGTGACAGTGGGCCGGCCATATTAGCCGTAGAACCGATGACCGTTGGGGAATACGAGTTCTCGAGTAGAGACCGCGTCTCGGCAAACGGAGTGTAGGACGCCCTCGGGCAAGGTGGACTAATGATTTTCGCAAGACGGCTGGCAGAAGCTGGATACGAGAAGGCGAAAACAGATCACAGTGGCGTGCAATTAGAGAAGCCTATGTCCAGTAGTGGACAAGTATGGACTGATGATGATGATGATGAAATGACGTAAAAAAAGTAAATTGTACTTGAGGTTTGTAATTGATTTTAATTTTAATTGAGGTTTCTCATCAGCCAGTAGTCAACACTACCCCTTAAGCCCGAAATAGGTATATCTACCTACGCGTTGTTTGCCATTCCCCGCCACAAATTACCGAACTAAAAGAAAATAATAATAAATGATAACTTGTTCGTCACGGTCGGCTAACACAATAGTTACGAGCCGTAGATTTATATGTATTTTCTTTTTCTTATAAGTAGTTTTCGAGTTACCATTGGGAATACGTTTCGGCCATTGCAATTTGAGCCTTCAGGTGTACAAATTGGCTTAGTGAAGTAGGACGTTTGTCGCTTAAAGTATTGATGCGGTTGTGCTAAGACGAGAAATGAAACGTTCTTGAGCTAGTATTGTTTTTGATTTGTGAAATGGAATAGGTCAATTTATGATGGAGTTTCTAAAAGCGTTTTTGTTAGAGTAATAGTTTTACTACGTATTTTCCTTCGGTGCTGATATCATGATGTTTTGTTGTTGACGTGTCCAAGTTTTTATGCAAGGGAGTAAATTACTTAGTAAAGTTGCATTTTCTCGTACATTTCTTTTAGTGTGTTGGTGATGTACTTTTAATTGGGTTACTTGTATAACTTTTCTTGTGTTAAGTTACTTAAAAGTTTTGTGACGGGACTCTTTCCCTTTGTTGGGTGGATAGTTAATGTGTTTATTATTATACGTACGTACGTACATACACACATCAAAAGTGTCTAGGGATCAAGAACATTTTTAGCTCTAAAAAAATTAATTTATTTAAATCAAATCTAATCTTCTGGATTGGTCTCCTACCTAATTCCCCATGCCTGTATCGATGACTTATCACAACATTTATATGCAAAAGTTGTCATTTATATGTCATCATTATCATCATCATCAGCCCATACTTGTCCACTGCTGGAGATAGGCTTCTCCAATTGCACGCCACTGTGATCTGTTTTCGGCTTCTCGCATCCAGCTTCTGCCATTTATTCTGACATTCTGATATTTATATGTAATTTCGTCCAATTTGAGAGATAGAATAGTTTATATTTCGTGATCCACTTCTGGACACAGGCCACCCTGGAGGTTATACTCATTTTATATTAATATTAATAATTAACACAGGACAACGTATGTCGAGTCCACTAGTCTAAATATATAAAAGGAAAAGCTGACTGACTGACTTGACATATCAAAGGACAGCCCAAACGGCTAAACTAAGGCACTTTAAATTTGGAACGGACGCAGCTTAGGTACCGTACCGGTGCACTAAGAAAGGAATACCAGAAATTCCCACGGGAACGGGAATTAACGGGAAAGTCCTTTTGCATGAAAAATCTAAACCGCTCAAGGTACACGCCTGAAATTTGGGATGCATGTACTACTAAACTACGCGAATGAAATCGCGGGGCGTCCGCTAGTTATTGAAAAAGCTTTTTATCTTCTCAAATGTTGAAATTCGAAAAATCCAGATATCTGACTCGAATATTAATCTAATATATAAAATTCTCGTGTCACAGTTTTCGTTGCCATACTCCTCCGAAACGGCTTTACCGATGTTCACCAAATTTTATATGCGTATTCAGTAGGTCTGAGAATCGGCTACTATCTATTTTTTATGCATTGTTGTATTTCTCCCAATACACGGGGTACAAAGGCAACTTATTATGGCAAAACAAATGTTTGCCGGGACAGCTAGTATTTGTATAAAATTACATCTCTACCGAGGTATAATTATTTTCTCTGAGCGATGATGAGTGTTCCTGATATTGACTTTTATACAGGATGGGATCTGAAACAGGGGCGAAATCTTTGAGAATAGATATTTTCAGTTACTTATTCCTTTGGGGGTGAAATGCTAATAGTCGCCCGCTACACTTGGCAGGCGGGTTGGCGATCGCAGTGGTGTTGTGGTTTAACTCACAGAGAGCGCTGCTGCCCGTCAACTGAAGAGTTCCCTCGGTCGGCTGGCCGGAACCCTCAGCATGGGAAAAGTAGAACTGGACGTATCCGGACCAGAGCAGACCCATAATCATCGTCACCACCAACCTCATATAAATGTCTTAGTATATTTATTTATAATATATATATATCTATGTAGTATTTGAAACTATATTTTTTTTTTAAATTCTTATGTAACATACTTCTAGTATTAAAACAGTGTTGTAACTATAGTTACCTAGAAATATATGTAGGTATCTATACCATGTTATTATGTACCAAGTTATTAAACTGTTATTAATACTGACCCGCAATTACCTACTCTTTCCCATGCTGTGGGGTCGACTGGTAGATAATACATTAGTATTAAGTCCGCCTTTTGTACATTTATTGCAATAAAGTGTTAAATAAATAAATAAATAAACCTCTCCAATTGCACGCCACTGATCTGTTTTCGGATTCTCTCATTCTAGTTCTGGCAGCCATCTTGCACATATCACCAGTCCACCTTGCTTGAGGGCGTCCTACACTCCGCTTGCCGAGAAGCGGCCTTCACTCGAAAAATCGTTTGCCCTAACGGTCATCGGTTCTATGGCTCATCATAATATCTAATATATAAAAGTCAATGCACTTTTCGTTGTAATGTTATGTTGTAGTTTCCTCAAAATACATATATCAGCGCCATCTGTTAACAGTTATGTATAACAACTTCTACCTATAGATATATAGATGTTAAAATAAAGACTTCCCTTCTTGTCTATTGTGTCAAACGAGAGCACGTTGTTTTATTTCAAATATCATTCATAATAAATTATTAATATGTTATAACTCCGGAACGGGTGGACCGATTTCGCGAATTCTTCCTTTGTTGTGTTTATTAATGACAGCAGAAGGTTCTTATGAAAGAAAAAAATGACGTCCACTGCTGGGCACAGGCTACCCTGGAGGTTATACTATTTTTATATTCATATTAATAGTTAAGGCTTGTGACCTGTTTTCCGCTTCAGCTTCTAGCAGCCATCTTGCGCATATCATCAGTCCACCGTAATAATAACAATAATACAATAATAATATTCTACAATAACACACACATTGCCTTCACCTCAGTAGCTAAAGCACTTGTGTTATGTAATACAGGCAACGAAATATACTCTTACTTAAATACATTTTTTTTACTTATATAAATAAAACATCCGCATCCAACAAGTACTTAAAAGCTCATCACCTAAATACCTGTCAGCGGTGAGAATCGAACCCACGACCCTACGAAATAGAGGCAGACATGCTGACTACTTCACTAACGGGCCCGTCAAATTTACATTTTTACACACACATTTACGGTACAGCACACAGGCAAGGTGATAACACATTTTTGCTCATGTGCACCGAAGTCCAAATACAAGATGGGCCCTTACCCCCCACCCTGTATATGGATTTCAGTAAACGCCCCGCGGCTTCTACTGCATTAATTGCGTTCCTCAGAGAATTTCGAGTATTTACTCTTGCATGAAAATTTTAAATTGTAATTAGTAGGTATTGCTTAATATCGAGAAACTTTACAGCTAAGAGAATATAATATATTTCATGCATAAATTATTATCTGTGTAATAATTGATGTGAATATCAATAATTTGCATTAATTAAATTTATTTTACCGGTCTCTGTCTACCCCGCTTTGGGGTTAAAGGATGTGAGTGTATTTAAAGAAACTGTATAATGGGTAATTGTCAGCTTGTTTCTCTTAGTTGTGATAGATGGCGCTAGCCGTATAAGGGGGGATAAATACCTAATAGTATTGAAAGTGACAGTGTTATTTAAATGTTACAAAGTATTTTGTGGGGACGTTATAACGTATTTATATATTAAAAGGCGTATTTATGGGCTAAGAGCAAATACTAAAAAAAATACCAAACCCATTAAATAAAAAAACTTTTGATACCTTGAAGGTCAAATTTTGGAGACAATTAAAAAATACTAAAATGGATATAGCTCCTAAACTATAACACTTGACATGACTTTTTGCTATGGCCCTATTGAGCGCCCAACACAAGAGCATTGCAATGTTTAAACTCGGTTCATGACATGGTGGATCTTTTTAGTTGCACTGAGGGCGAATTTACAAAAGTTGCACTTCATTCCATTTGCAACGGGGTCTTAGTTGTTATTGTTATAATTTTGTCTAAATAATTTTATTATTGTCTTTCTTTGTTTTGTTGTTTTTTTTACTAATTTGTTTTCTGGATTTTATCGTATTTTTGTATTGTGTATTTGTAATTGGATTTGTAAATTCTTACCTACCGCATGGCGTATTCTGTAAGGGTAGATACTGTTATTACAAATAAATACATTTTAAATAAATTAAAAGTAAATAAATAAATAATAACAAATACAAATAGTGTGTCGATAAAGGTTTGTTGTGTTCGAACAGGGGCTCAACCAAAAAGCAAGCTTGCGTTGAAATACCTTGCTACTTTAAACTTCACTTTCCAGAATCCAGAAAAAACATAAATTTCCTTTACGTGTCTCTTCCAATCAAAACAAAAAAACAGAAGCACAACTATGAAAATAGACAATGATCTCACGAAAGGAAACATACAAATACTCAGTCGTCACCTATTCAATCAACTCAACGGGGTAAAATATTACCGGTAAAGTATTCGGCATGCGGCCATCTTGGAAAATGTTCATTCCTCTTCCACAGATCAAAGTGTAATCATTTATTACAGAGTGATTTTTATTGTCTTCGACTGTTGATTTGTTGCGTTTTGTTCTAAGAAGATTGAGGGGAAAGTATTTCGAGGTGGAAATATATTACAGTAATTTCGTACATTCCTGCGGTTTCTGTGAATTCTATCGGTGTGTTCGTGGAGACCGTTTATTTTTATTTGTGACGCCGTATGTGTAAATAATAAGTGAATATTGTACAACAACACACACATTGCCTTCATCACATGTTAAGTAGCTAAAGCACTTGTGTTATGGAAATCAGACAACGAGATATACCTAACTAGCTGGATCAAGTACATTTTGGAAGATTGCAATCAAGAATATATTTTACAAAAACTGGATTCATTCATAATTTATTCAAAATGTGGTGATAAGTCATTGATACGGCATGGGGAATCAGGTATGAGACCAATCCAGAAGATTAGGTTTGATTTAAATAAATTATATTTTTAGAGCTAAAAATGTTCTTGATCCCTAGACACTTTTGATGTGTGTAGTTACCTAAATAAAGAAGGAGGAATCTACGAATTCAGAAAACCAGAATTTTGCCATTTAAGCATAGAACAGACATTTCTGATCAAAATTACCCCGTGGATCAAAGTAGTCTGAACCCAAAACCCCCTTACGTGCGAAAACATCCCACATTTAGTTGGTCACCCATCCAATAGGTTGCCTATAGTGTCGAAGCCAGGGGGTAAGCCGGTAGTACAAGACAAGCCTATGCCAGGCACATTAACAAATATTTTCAAGGAAATTAAGTAGCCGTAGGGACTTATTATAGCTCAAATAAGTAAGACAAAATATAAAATCTAAATAAACATTGGTTCAATACCTATTTTTCACTACCGGGTTACCTCTTAGCTTCGCCACTATTGCCTAGTGTTGCTTAACTTCACTAATCAGTTCCGATTACAGTATCCACTTGGGCTACTATCATCATCAACCACATAACGTCCACTGCTGGACGAGGGCCTCCCCCAACGACATCCGTCATTTGGGGTGAAATGCCAGTAATCGCCACGCTTGGCAGGCGGGTTGGCGATCGCAGTGGTGTTGTGGTTTAACTCACCGAGAGCGCTGCTGCCCGTTCTCTGGAGAGCTCCCTCGGTCGCCTCTTACGACCCCCATGACGGGAAAAGTTGGGCTGGGGTGTTGACACATGTATTCTATTCGCCGTCACCACACGGCTAACTATCGCTTCCATACATCTCACTATACTTTGTCTCCCTAAAATATCGAAACACCACCGTATAGTATTACTCATTTTCGACAAAATGACAAGAAGCGTATGTTCCTCATTAATACAAACACACATTCTTTCGCCATATCGAATAATGCAGCACAAAAATAAATTTGACTCGCGCAGTGAATGAAACTCTGTGCGGAGGGGGCCACGTTAAATATATTACCTTGCTTAATTTAAAAAATAGGGGACTGGTCTTACATGATGCAATACGAAGCCAAAATAACCGCTCCTGTAATAATGACGTGTATATTAAAGATAAGTGTGTTGAGTGTATGTTTGTGTGTTGCCGAAGGGAAACGAGTAATATATCATCATCATCATCATCAGCCCATACTTGTCCACTGCTGGACATAGGCCTCTCCAATTGCACGCCACTGTGATCTGTTTTCGGCTTCTCGCATCCAGCTTCTGCCAGCCATCTTGCGTATATCATCAGTCCACCTTGCCTGGAGGCGTCCTACACTCGGTTTGCCGAATAATATAGTAAAATAAGGATCTTATTAAATGGCGGAATTGCTATTTCGAAGATACACAAAGCTCAACTTAACTTGTCAGTTGTATGTCAAATACGGAATAACCAGTTCAAGTAGACCTGTAATAACCGTTGTATAAGTGACAAATCGTTTATTGGTAAGGGGGTAAGAGTATGAGATCTGTAGGTATAAGATCTGTACCAAAGTAGCTCTCATTGAGTACAACAACGCGACATGTCAAAATGTGCCACTGTTGAAATAACAATCTTATTACTATTATACTAAGGTTTCTTTTTACATACATACACACATCAAAAGTGTCTTAGGGATCAAGAACATTTTTAGCTCTAAAAAACATCAAATTTATTTAAATCAAATATAATCTTCTTTATTGGTCTCCTACCTAATTCCCCATGCCTGTATCAATGACTTATCACCGCATTTTGAATAAATTATGAATGAATTCAGTTTTTGTAAAATATATGCGGGGTAGGCAGAGGCACTTGCTTAATAAGCAAATGCTCACGGTTCACCCAGCGTAAATACGCAGCCAACGTGACAGGGGGTGAGTCCATCGCCGTTATAGGGTTCACACACCTTATGGTGTGCGGGTTTCATCCCGATGTTGTCCTTCACCGTACGAGCGTTGTGTTACGTATTTAGGCTCTGAAAACGAGTCCTATTGCTACACGTCCAGTAGCCGGACTCGAACCCGCCATTCAATTGCAAGTCTAGTATCCGACCAAATGGATCACAGACGCTCAGTCAATAAAAAAAAAACCATTAAAAAAAATGTGTTCTGTAAAAGTTTCCTTTCGCAACACACAGCCGAAATGGTATACTTTGACAGATGTTTATGGGTGCTGACAGGTCGTTTCAACCTAAAATCTGTTTGTGTCATCCTAATTTGCTTATCTGTTACATTCTGCTTTTAGTAATATTCATTTTTGGAAACAAAATTCTTTGTTTACATCAAAAAAAGGTTCTTCTTTCATGTAGGTATCACTATGTAAGTTTTACAAAGTCGCTGGCACGATTCATTTGTTTTTAAGAACACAAATAAACTGCAGTATTTCTCAAAAGATAAGAAGGAACATGCTAATAAAAATGAATGGGACGTGACAAGCTGTTTGTCTATCGACAGAGATATAAGCCAATTAAAATATTTCATATTATCAAAGAAACAACTCGCTCGAAACAAATCCGGAAGCAATCACTAGTCAGCGAAATCGCATTAATGATTCCTTTGATTTGAATCAAACGTGAGATGACAAGCTATACACACATCAAAAGTGTCTAGGGATCAAGAACATTTTAGCTCTAAAAAAATCTAATATATTTAAATCAAATCTAATCTTCTGGATTGGTCTCCTACCTGATTCCCCATGCCTGTATCAATGACTTATCATCACATTTTGAATAAATTATGAATGAATTCAGTTTTTGTAAAATATATTATTGATTGCGGATATTATTTAACGGCGATGGGCCCACCCCCTGTCACGTTGGGTTAAATACGCTTAGTGAACCGTGGGCATTTGCTAACAAAGCAAGTGCCTCTGCCTACCCCGCTTTGGGATCAAAAGGCGTGAAGTGTATATTATTGATTGCAATCTTCTAAAATGTACTTGATCCCTAGACACTTTGGATATGTGTATATCGTCCAATCGAAGCTCCTTCTTTTTTGAAGTCAGTCAAATTTCAATCACATGTTTTGGTAGTCAAGGCGTAAAAGTTCTTTGGATATCAACTCATGCGTTCCGTGCTTTAATACTTTAATGTTCAGAAGAAGTTATCATCAAATTACTTTGTATTACATTATCAAATTCATAGCACATTAGGGGGGGCCAGAACCTTTGATGGGCCAAAATTATAGGTTGCCAGTTTTGCTTCCAAACACCTTCCTCGTTTATTTCCGTTCTTTTTATGTGTTTATTTTTCTTGAATAATTAATTCTTTGGCCATTAAAATGTGATAGTAATCTGTAATGGGGGATAAATGGGCTATTTTTATTTTATTTTTGGAAAATTATAGGAAAGCTTCATACGTATGTATACTTTATGTCATGTAGAGGGTTTGGTGGTCATTTGGTCATGTTAAATTAACATACCATCAAGTACCTTTAGCAATATAATTCAGGTCAATGTGGTTCAGGCGGTATTGTCCATGTATGGATCATATGTATGCATTGCAATGCATCGCATATATGTATTTTTTCTTCTTATTTCTATACCGTCTTTAGTTTAATAACTATGTGGGATCCAAGACAGAAGGCTAGGCCCCCTCGGGATCTAGCCCAGTCGTCACTGATTGAGCTCTTGTCTATTCTGGATGCCGCTGTAGATCCTGGCTCTAACAGGAATCACAGTGGTGGGAAAGTGGGTGGGAATATCCCGTAATATGTATGCATTGCAAAGCATCGCATATATATAAGTATATATTTAGATGAAAATATATATATATTATATATGCGTTTCATTAATATATATTTGAAACGCATATGATATAACGCTTGGAGGAGTTACTGGTCCATGAAGGAGCTCATGAAGGGTGAGCTTCCACTCGCCCTGAAACGCAAACTTGTCGACACATGCATCCTGCCTATTCTGACCTATGGCGCGCAAACTTGGTCACTCACTGAACATCAAAAGTCCAAACTCAAGGTTTGCCAAAGGGCCATGGAGCGCAGCATATTAGGTGTAAAGAGGACTGATCGTGTCCGAAACACCACCCTGCGCTCTAAAACACAAATAACCGATGTTGGAGTTGCAACCGCAAAGCTCAAGTGGGACTGGGCCGGCCATGTCAGTCGAATGGATGTAGATCGGTGGGCCAAAATCGTCACTGACTGGATACCTAACGACGGGCACCGAAGACGCGGTCGGCCTAACCGGAGATGGCGGGACGACCTAGACAAATATGAACCAGGGTGGCAACAGGTGGCTCAAAATCGAGAGGAGTGGAGGAAACAGAGGGAGGCCTTTGCCCAGCAGTGGGACACAAAAACCGGCTAAAGAAAAAAAAAAATATATATATAAGTAATTATATCTCGTCTGATTTCCATAACACAAGTGCTTTACTGCTACTTAACATGGGATGAAGGCAATGTGTGTGTTGTTGTAAAATATTTATTAAAAAAAAAATTAGTTCTAAAAAAAATCTAATTTATTTAAATCAAATCTAATCATCTGGATTGGTCTCCTACCTAATTCCCCATGCCTGTATCAATGACTTATCACCACATTTTGAATAAATTATGAATGAATTCGTTTTTTGTAAAATATATTCTTGATTGCAATCTTCTAAAATGTACTTGATCCCTAGACACTTTTGATGTGTGTATGATCAAGTGGGGTATCAAATGAAAGGGCAAGACATTTAAATCGGGGGTATTTTTAAATTTGCGATTTTAATGGTTATCTTAAGTGACAATTTTGTTTACGCTATTTTTTTAAACTTCTTTATCTGCCATCGTAGACATATACCTACACGCTTTTACACAAACTTCCACTTTTATCATTCTGTAAGCTCAACTTACCCTGGTGATGCACAGCAAACGGCTGGACGTGGCGTCATTTCACTGTTCCATGTATTGGAAAACTCAACGGCTAAGGAATAATTGAAAATAGGATGCAAGAGACGAGGGAGTGACGCCACTTGCATTACAGACTACATTACTTACCCTTCGTTTTACTTAAGTAACGATATTATTCAATTGTCTAGAAAGTTAATAGGGCAACTGGGGTATTACGGTTAGCGCCCATTGGATCGAGATGTTGGCTCAATGACTACGCAGTGTATTGAAATACTCGTTGTCGCGTGAAATTGTGCTTTAAGTCTTTCCCTGAAGGTTCAGAGTCGCGTTCACTTCGCGGAGAAGGGGTTAATGCAATTTATTTGTGTATAATTTGGAACGGCCCTCCTTATTTTGACTCTTAACTTTGGAATTCGTTTCTGTAATAGGATGAAGAATGTCATTTTAGGTGAAGTAACTTAATGAACGTTATACTTTGTAATAGGGCTAAATAGTACACAGCATTACCGGGGACGATTACTTTTGTTTTTAAA
>SJJU01021474.1:0-10068 GCA_012932125.1 Conopomorpha cramerella | reverse complement strand
CCACCATCCTGTCTGATGTTAAGCAGCGACGTGGTCTACGATGGATAATACGAGTATATTTAAAAAAAAAAAAATACACTTCACGCCTTTAATCGCAAAGAGGGGTAGGCAGTGGCAATTGCTAAAGCAAATACCCACCGTTCACCAAGCGTATTTAATCCAACGTGACAGGGGGTGAGCCCATGAGTATATTTCAATTAAGGTTTAACAATTAATTACTATTGGTATGTAGGAGGTATGGATGGACTGTGTGAAAAATGATATGTGCGTGAAAGGTGTAACTGCAGAGATGACGAATGATAGAGATGAATGGCGAAAAGAAACGTGTTGCGCCGACCCCACCTAGTGTGGGATAAGGGCAGGAAAATGATGATGAATTAATTACTATTGGTTTTGCAGCTACGGTACCGGAATGGTGATCCAGAGATTCCACGGCGTCTGGACCACGAAATGCTACGACCAACCTCTACACACTAGAGGCGAGCTGGAGAACATATGCCGACAAATGGGATTCCTGAGCGGTCACGCGAAACAGCTGTCCCACATTCCAGGCTTCAAGGCCAGGCCACCAATGAAACTTGTTCTTGACAATTTTCACGAGATTACATTGAACAATAACACTTTTAAGCTCAGAAATACAGACGGACCTCTAGCGAAGGTCGTGCTTGATAAAAACCCAGCGAAACCATGTTACCCAGTATTTATTGAATGTATTTAATTTTTAAGTTAGAATTATAATAGTAACTTTATATTGAAAGGTGAAATAATTATAGGTATTTAATATACTGTAGTACATAGATAAATAATAAAATATAATTCGTAATAAATGCGTTTACCTCAGCGCCATCTAGCGTGCTCAGTCCAAACCATGTAGTAACAGAATAATCATTTTATTTTTCGTTCCGGTGGCTCGTCTTTCTTAAAGGCTCGAGGCCGTCGAGTTTCAGTTGCTGTTACACAGATGGCGTAAATGTAAAATTTCTTAAGTTTACCTTAAAAGTATCGGTAATTATATTATGACGTCCAATAACCTATAGAGACAACATAGGTACCTAATGTTAAATTAAATCACTCATTATTGTCATAGTAGGAGGTACCTACTTATAAGAGAGTAACTGATCAAATGAGACTGTGTTTATGACACTTCAATCGACGTCATACATACTTGTTGTAGATAGTTGTGTGAAATTTCCACATTTACCATTATTTAACACATTTTAACATTTTTCCACACATTTTAACATTTTTTCACACATTTATAATCTAAAATTATCTGAATTATCAAAGATCCTTGTTTCCATCACAGAGTACTACTTACAATGTTGCAGTATGTATGACTCGGCTCTTACGATGCAGGAAAACATTCCAAAGAAATCTACATAGCGAAATGGTGTGTTTTTAACATGTCGACCATATAGCCTGCGCCACCTACAACAAATATACCCTGTAGTAATTTAAATAAATAAAAAAACTTCACAATAGTGGCGAAGCTAGGAGGTAAGCCGGTAGTGAAAAATAGGCAGTTAGCGAATATTCTTACTTATTTGAGCTATAATAAGTCTCTACGCTACTTAATTTCCTTGAAAATATTTGTTAATGTGCTTAGCAAAGGCTTGTCTTGTACTACTGGCTTACTCCCTAGCTTCGCCAAACCTTTTAATCCCAAAGCGGGGTAGTCAGAGGCACTTGCTAAGTGCCTACGGTTCACCAAGCGCATTCAACCCAACGTGACAGGGGGTGAGCCCATCGCCGTTATAGGGTTCACACACCTTGTGGTGTGCGAGTTTCATCACGATGTTGTCCTTTACCGAGCGTTGCGTTGCGTACATAGGCTCTGAAAAAGAGTCCCATTGGTACACGTCCAGTAGCCGGTTACAAGTCAAGTATCCGACTTACTGGACCACAGACGCTCTATTCCCTCTCAGAAGACAAACGTGAAGTGTATGTACATATATATGTATACTAATAGTGGACGCCCCGCGATTTCAAATTTAAACATATTGCATACTACGTGTAAATTGACTCCGAGGTTTGATCTTAGAAACTTTGTGCATCTCGTCAATAAGAACGACTTTTTTACTATGGCGACAATGTGGGGAAATATAAAAAGTATATATTTACACTAGTAACATTGGCGATGATATCTTCTTGTATCTTTGTAAGATCGGTAATATAAAACTATGCTGTTTTATGTATTCAGCAACCATGTACAAGAATAATCATAATTCCTCGATGGTTTTATATTCTAGATTTAAAATAAAGGTGTCTCTACTTTGTTATTTTAACTTTGGTATACCTATCATCGATATCTCGTCAGACAGGTGTTGTAATTAACTAATCTTCTCTTTTAAAAGGTTTGAAACCTATAAGCCAGGCCATTTTGCATAACATTTCAGATAAATAGTATATTTTTTATGAGCGTCTGTAGTTCTGTTGGTTGGATACTTGACTTGTAATCGGAAGGTCGCGGGTTCATGTACAGCTACTGGACGTGTACCAATGGGACTCTTTTTCCGGGCCTATGTACGCAACGCAACGCTTGTAGGATGAAGGACAACATCGTGATGAAACCCGCACACAACAAGGTGTGTGAACCCTATAACGGCGATCGGTTCACTCCCTGTCACCTTGGGTTAAATACGCTTAGTGAACCGTGGGCATTTGCTTTAACAAGCCTCTGCCTGCTTGCTTTGGGATTAAAAAGCGTGAGGTGTATTTTTTTATTTTAACGGTAACCCTCTATCTCTGCCCAGGTGTAACATTCTACCACTACTTATCATGCCTAGAGTTAATTAATTTTTATTGAAAATTACAACTTCCAGTTTCTTCGTTTTGAATGAATATGGAATATTCATAATTCATTAACGATTTTCACAGTATCCTCGCACACATAGTTCAAGGACATTATAAAAAAAGAGTCGTGGAAAGATTTGAATCTGTTGATAGGAGTATTACATAATATCGAATTTCACAAAAACGTTCCATGTTGAACTCCTCTATACATGGGATGTATTTTTATATTGGGTCAGGTCAAAACCAGAAATGTTCAAACGAACTGGAATTCTATAAAGGTACGTTGATTGATTTAAGAAGAGCTTTCGATTCGACGAACCATCATACGAAGTAAGGCCAAAAGCATCTAATAAACTTTTCCCACGCACTCTCGCCCACCCGTACGGTCAGTTCATCAGCTGCAAGATTTTAATGATAATTAAGCAAAGCCAGTTTTCTTCTTGTTTTATTCATTAAAATTAATTTGGCTCTTGGTTAGGGGTCCCCTCAAGGATCAATTTTAAGTCAAATATTTTTTTTTGTGTGGAATCTAGAGTAGGTACAATTCTATTGAGTCCATCTATTTGGAGATTCGCTGATTTCTTGTTTTTAATCTCTAACGTAATATCAATAAAGTATAAACCATTTTTGCATAAGCATCAATCTTGAGCGTCTGTGGTCCAGTTGGTCGAATACTTGACTTGTAACCGGGAGTTCGCGGTTCGAGTCCGGCTACTGGACGTGTACCAATGGGACTCTTTTTTAGAGCTTATGTACGCAACGCAACGCTAGTACAGTGAAGTACAACATCGCGATGAAACCCGCACACCACAAGATGTGTGATGATCGCCGTTATAGGGTATAACGGCGATGGGCTCACCCCCTGTCACGTTGGGTTAAATACGTTCGGTCAAGTGCCTCTGCCTACCCCGCTTTGGGATTAAAAGGCGTGAAGTGTATTTATTTTTTTATTTACTCACAGTAAACGTGCTGTTGGGATTCATGGTAGTAAATATATACACTACTGGCGAAGCTAGAAGGTAAGCCGGTAGTGAAAAATAGGCACTTAACCAATGCTTATTTAGTTTTTTTTATTCGTCTTACTTATTAAAATTTGAGCTATAATAAGTCCCTACGCTACTTAAAATCCTTGAAAATATTTGTTAATGTGCCTGGCATAGGCTTGTGTTGTACTACCGGCTTACCCCCTAGCTTCGCCACTAGTATACACATAGAAATATCTCATCAACATCATCAGCCCATACTTGAAATATCTCACTATGATTTAAAATCTCAAAAGCCACCGTGCGCTATTTTAATTATTTTTGACATCTCTGAGCGTCCGCCGTAATTAAAAAATGTGTGCGTACTTTAACTTTTATACAAAAAGATGGCGCGTAACGGAAAAAATGTGACGGTAAATTTTTTTTCCAACGCCGATAAAGAAGTTTCACTTCAAAAAACTTGCAGTCTTAGTGCTACCATTGCATTAGTAGTGGGTATTTCTGATCTCTCACCCTAGAGTTTTCACCCTAGGTGAAAACTGGGAAACGTGCATATACACTTTCAAGTGTGTTGGTAGTCGACTGTACATTATCGGGGTAGTGAATAGGACGTGCGTATAGATCAAGATTCCTGTTATTTACCCAGCTTGGTGTAAATTCTCGGACATACGTTTCCCAGTTTTCACCCATCGGAAATACCCCTAGTAGTCAAACCTGCGAAATTCCTTCTGCTAAGCCTACGTCGTTTCAAACAGTAGCATATACACACAATTTTGTTGCTGTGTGAACTGGTGTAAAATCCTACTGACCCTTTTGACTCTCGACTGATAGATACCTGACATAGGTATATGAAATTCATAAGTAGCAATTCCTATTTAAATGTGAGGCAAAACAAGTTTGTCCACTCGGAATGTGAATACCTACTGGTGATGGAGGCGCGTGATGAGGCATGACGTGAACACGTGGCGGCGCGACGCTCTGTCTGCCACCTCAAATAACAATAGTTAAATATACTATGTTCAGGTGCCTGTTTAGTAAACTTGACAATCGTCAATTTCTGTGACAATTCATTTTACATAACTATAATTGATGAGAAATCATAAAATGGAATGTACGCATTGGACATTTTAATGTCAGTGTAATTGACAATTGTGGCGTTCACTAAACAGGCCTTTGGATTCAACACACAACGACATTTTTATACACGTGTCTTTGGAAGACGTTTTGTGATTTCTTCCTGAATTGGATGGAATAGTTTCTCAATCAAATATTGTCCATAGTTCGCAGAAAGATAGACAGAAACTTTTAAGTAATCATAAAGTTAGAGAGGTAGGAATGAATAAGTATACTAAGATATTACATACATGGCACTAATGGCAATAGTAAGGTTACAAATGGCGACCATATCGCTGAAAGCAATTTCTTCCAGGATACCTGTTTCGTTGGAATTGCAATAAATGAAGAATTATTTTGAGGTCTTGCAATTTTAAGAAAAATGTTTTACTAACTTTAATTTCAACACTTCAATGCTCTTTTAGATCTCCTGTCGTTCAATTCATTACATTGATTCGATGATGAATGGCGAATGAATAATCCAACACTAACTTATTTCCGGTAAAATTATAAAGGCAAACTTGAAATGGTCAAATACATATCAAACCTGGAATCCTTACTTACCATCTAAACCCCAAGTGCCGATTAAAAATACTGACTAATATGACTAAAAGAGACTTAGGAGTCAGCATGTCACCAAATGTTCTGTCCACCCTATTAAGGGTTATAAACGTGAGTTTATGTATGCATTCAGTGGTGAAGTAAAATACTGTCGACAGATACAAGACCAGCGTCGGTTCATAAGTGCAGGAGGCATGATCTTAAACAAGTTGGTACGAAGGTCGCAATCAATTAGTAAGCACTATAAGCCGAGGTCAACCACTGTCTTATGTTTTGTGACTTTCACACATAGGTCACCATACGTCAAACCTGCTTTGAAAGGGTGGTGCTTGACTATGGCTGCCGTGTATTTTATGATGTGCGCATCCAGATGACATGACATATCGTCAATGTTTCGACACAATTTCCAAAGTAATGGTTTCCAATGACGAAGCATGGGTTTCCAATTAGGTCGCCAGACCATAGGCAAGTATACCTCTTAGTTTGGCTTCCACATAGTGTACCTACTGAAAGGAAGGTGGGAAATGGTATCATTACGCAACCAAAATTTAAATTTTTAATGCACTATAAATCAGCGTTCCACCACTATGCTGCCTGATGTGAAGCAACCATGTACAATTGAGGCAGAACTTCACTTTAGGTTAGTTTGTTTAATCTCATAATAATTATATTAAGAGAAATAGACGCGGTACATGTTTCTAGAAGTTTTATGCAGAGTTATATCCTCCTGCTTCCACGCTGGGAAACCTCTCTCACTTTATCCACATTTATTTTTTCAAATACCTATCTCATATTTAAATTGTGAAGTATATCTTTTGGTGTTCTGATATCGACAATAGATTTTTGGCACATAGAATTTGCAATAAGTTCTTGTGAACACGGAATCCAAACTAGTCGATCTGTTCGGTGTAGCTATGTCTATGACACATTCGGCATGTCCTCACTATTATCAATCAATGATCGCAATGATAATGAAGCTGATGGAAAAATACTTAGGTACGTTTAAAAAACAAGTTTTCACAGTGGCGTCCGAGATAGCTTGTAACTAACTAATCGAAGCTGAGCTTCACGACGCCAGATCCTGCACACAACTTCAGCTCAGACAAACTTTACAGGTGAATATACATTTTGAGATGTCTTAATTGGTTCCTAAGCGTACTAGGAGCTCGCGTATGACAACCGACATTCCAATAATCAGACCACGATCACTATGGACACAGATGCTAAAAACAAAACGGTGACAAAGCAACGCGGCGGGGGATAAAATACACATGTCACTAGTCTTTCCTAAATAGCCTCATTTCGCTCCAATTTGCATCTTTGTTACATATCGCGAGACAAAATGGCGTATCTAAATTATTGAAGAGTATTTAATTTGACATCAAAGCTGTTTTATCCGTATCGAACTTTGGATAAGTTGACATAATTCTTTAATCTGTTATGAAATAGGTACCTACTAAAAGCGGTAGAACGTGTCTTGTAATGACACAACAGCCAAAACTACTAATTACAATTAGTGTCACATTGTAGCTCGTTGAGCTGAGTGGACTGTAGCTTTGTGTGTAGAGCTGAGAGGGGCAATCGGTTTGTGCAAATTAAATGATACTGCTCCAATATCTTGTCACAATTAACAACAGAGAAGATGAAAAGCAACGCTTCCAAAAACATAAAGAACAAAAAATATTTTCAAGTGTCTTGAGATCATATTTTAATGTTGACAGTAATGTTAATACACCGATAATGCATTGGCGATGATTGGAGAGTATCCATTGCTGGTGCTGAAGTTTAAAGCTCACGTAACACAGAAGCTGCGCCACCGGAATTGCTGTCTGAAGCCGAACTTCCGAAAAACCGTCTCGTCGTGACAGAGTTCATTTCAAAAATTCCTGCTCCCAGAACTTTATGGTTAGATTATGGTTGCCGTAACTTCTAACATTCTGCTTGTGTGACAAAAGATGTAATAAAGGCCTGAATATATGTACTTAATACAAGAGAAACTCAAAAAAATTACATTGAAAAAAGTGGTTTACTGAACGGATTAAACGTTTAACCCCTTAGCACCCACTGTACGGAGGTTGACACCTCATTTTGAACTCTATAACTCGGCGTTTAATCAAATAAGGCGTAGTTATTCGTCTGGGTATAAATGTATTAATTTCGGTTGTTTGTATGCGAAATGCGATATATTTTATTGTGTTTAGCTAAAAAATCAAAGAAATAAGGAACAGTCTTGCTTAAAGATTATTTTAGGTCGATGTTTAGGCATAACTTCTTAGGACACATGGTAACGAAACTCTGTGCTACGAATGTTATATCTAGTTTATTTTTAAGTCATGAACTCGCTGTCAGGAACCCAACCAACGACCCAAAATCACGGAACACTTAAAACTCTGACGAGAAGAATTGCGTTCTAAAGTTCGTGATAAGAATAGGGGATTTTTTGTTTCCTAAAATCTTATCCGTCAGAATCCATAACATAAACATTTATATTTTATAATTACTCTACAATTAAGAATTCTATCTATATGAGTGAGATAACAGGAAAAAAATTAAAGAAGCTCAAGCATTTATAAAGTCAGGACCACCAGGAGGTTAATGCAGAGATTAATGTCAAAAGTAAAATTACGAGGGTACTTTTTTTGCAAACTATTATACACTACTAACATACAGAGTTTTTCTTTTTTTACAGTGACATTTATTCCTTAAAAATTCTTCATATTAGAGTACCTATTCCGATGCACACAAACGAATCATTATATGAAGCATTTGCATTAAAATGTAGAATTTATTGATACATTTGATGAGCGAATTATTTTAATGTGAAAAAAGTAAAAGTCGCGTTGAGATACTGTTGGTATTTAGAGCATTTCGGTCGCTCTAAATACGTTTGTTTTGTTTGCATTATGCAAGGTATTAACGTGAAATAGACCGAGAGTATCAATAACAGTTATCGATTCCCTGAATAATATTTTGTTATATTTTTACTAAAACGATAGATAGTGCCAATGGGACTCTTTTTCATAGCCTATGTACGCAACGCAACGCTCGCGCGGTGTAGGACAACATCGTGATGAAACCCGCACATCACAAGGTGTGTGAACCCTATAACGGCGATGGGCTCACCCCCAGTCACGTTGGGTTAAATAAGCTTGGTGAACTGTGAGCACTTGCTTAGCAAGTTCCTCTGCCTAACCCGCTTTGGGATTTAAAAGCGTGAAGTGTGTTTATTTATTTATTTTAATACGATAAACTAGCTGAAACTGAAACGTTCTCTGCAGGATAAGAGACTGCCCTAATTATTTCCATGATCGTTTGCGGGGAAAAGACAATAATCGCCGCGCTTGGCAGGCGGGTTGGCGATCGCAGCGGCGTTGTGGTTTAACTCACAGAAAGCTCTGCTGCCCGTCCTGTGGAGAATTCCGTCCTTCGGTCAAATCTTAACGACCCCACGACGGGAAAAGTTGGGATGTGGTGATGGCACATGTATGTGTGTTTCATGACAATGCATAACGTTACTTAGTCATATAGATACACATTAGTGGCGAAGCTAGGAGGTAAGCCGGTAGTGAAAAATAGGCACTTAACCAATGCTAATTTAGATTTTTTATTTGTCTTACCCAGCCCAACGTTTCCCGTCATGGGGGTCGTAAGAGGCGACCAAGGGAGCTCTCCAGAGAACGGGCAGCAGCGCTCTCTGTGAGTTAAACCACAACACCACTGCGATCGCTAACCCGCCTGCCTAGCGTGGCGATTACTGGCATTTCACCCCAAATGACGGATCTCATTGGGGGAGGCCCTCGTCCAGCAGTGGACGTTATGTGGCTGATGATGATGATTTGTCTTACTTATTTGAGCTATAATAAGTCCCTACGCTACTTAATTTCCTTGAAATAATTTGTTAATGTGCCTGACTTGTCTTGTACTACCGGCTTAGCCCCTAGCTTCGCCACTAATACACATATAGACACATTGCTTTCGTTTTACACATTATTTGAGTTCCTTCTATGTCTTAAATGTTCTTGATCCCTAGACACTTTTGATGTGTGTATATTGATAAAATTTTATTGTTATAACCTATTTGTCATGCTTACAATAGTTAAATAAATTCGCTTACGTAATTAGCCATTCGTCATGAGGTGTTATAATTTATTAAAATTAAAAACAAATCCTTAAATTAGAGCCTAGATTTGTCGTCTAATACTAAAATTTATAATCCCTACCTAATTTTTTTTTATTAATTATTTTTATAGGCGCCATATCGTCATTCATTGTATTTTTTTAAATATAATCCAACTTTATTATTAAGTCGAATGTCAAAGGTTGATTACTTGTTGACTTTATCTAACACAAGCTTAGGCTAAATGTACGATTTATATAATATATTTATAGTGATTAATGTTATGAAAATCCCTTGCTAAGAAGTAAGATTAATTATAACCGACGTTTTTCTTCTTATACAGGGGACCTAAAGGATACTTGCGCGATGCGGAAGGGGTCATTAACACTATAGATTGGCCACTTGTCACCAATAATTTAACACATTTAAGGCTTTAGTATTAATGACGGAAAAACTACATACATACACTTCACGCCTGTCTCCCAGAGGGGTAAGCAGAGA
>SJJU01021473.1:0-13904 GCA_012932125.1 Conopomorpha cramerella | reverse complement strand
TTGATATCAATTCAATGATACTATCAACTGGGCAAAGTAAAGGAGATGCTCGTCTGAGCGTAACAGCCTTATATCTCCATTTCATCTCTCCTATTGTCTTCCCGTTTTTATTGTGGAACGTTTCGAAGCTATCAGGGTGAGGCTATTGTGTCCCCGAATCAACGGCAGACACTATTGTCTTTATGACAAGTTGATGTAAACAATTCGGCTTATTAGATGAGCTAAGTTTATGTTGCCAGTTTGTGTATGGTATGGTCATAGAAATTATTAATTCAGAGAGTCGATACTGAATCGATGAAGTTAAATGATATAAAATTTATGAAGAGAAATAGGTAATAGAAGAGAAATACTTTGGGAATATAATTTGATAGGTATCAATAATTAATTTGTTTAAAATAATTTCTTAAATCGTAGTAATATTATACACTAGTTGACCCGGATACATTATTAACAGTTTTTCTGTAATATATGCATGTATTACACATATATACCACAAGAATCGCTTTATCAATTAAAGAAAACCTATGAAAATTCAAATCATTGATAGGGACAGACATTGGGATGCGACTTTGTTTTATACTGATGCAAAAGTTTAAATAGACATGTTATAAACTTTGAACCTATGCAAAAACTGTTTTACTTTTGAGAAAGTACCTCTTGGGGAAAACATTTCGTAAATTCGATACTTCAGTCACAGTAGGTAAGCCCCTTATTTCTGAATGTAAATAGAAACAGAGGGGATTTGTTTTGTGGCTCCTTTTTGAGACAGCATTTCTTTCATCTTTTAGCTTCCACATACAACAACCAGTTTATCAGTACAGTGAAATTTTAAAGAAAAGTTTATGAATATAATAATAATATAACGTTTCAGGACGTTTCCCGCTAAAACATTATCGAATACACACACATACATACATAAAACACCCAGACGCACTTAACAAATCACTAAAGAATTATGACGGTGACAGAAATAAAATACTCGACCGTCGTCCTAGATAGAGGCAAAACCATTGACATCTAGTCCATCCCGGTTGTCAATAGAAAATGGTATTTTTTTATACTTGGCTCTTATGTTCAGCTTTAAAGCCGACGATTCTGCCACAAAGTAGTTCTCTTCGTGTTCAAGTTGGTGTCATTGTCATAGTCTATAAAGTCGTCAATAGTCAAAGTTCTGTCAAAAACGCATTAAAACGTGAGAATGGACCATCACATTTCAATGCTGCATGGAAAATTACATGAGTACAACAAATTGATCAAATAGGAGTCCTCGCCTTTACTTCTCAGTCTCATTACATTATTTTTCATCACCAGCACATTATTACACTAATTCCACAATATTAACACAATGATTATTATTTAATTAACGAAAAATTAATTTTGAAAATGAGAAATAACGAAGCCATTTGAATCTCATCGCTTCCTGTATAACCTAGAAAATAGTAAATAGTAATAAAATGTACCTAGGTATATTGACAACTGAAAAGATGACCAGGATGTTTCTTGTCAGTTCTTCTCCCCAAATGACAAGGCTCCTTTCCGAACTGACGTAGTTTTACTAATTATGCTAGGTGTTAGCAAAAATATTACAAAAATTGTGTGAAAAGATTAAAGGACATTCTAATAGAGAAGAAACATGTTAACATAATGTTAACAGTCCAAATAATAATAAGCTCCTTTCCATGCATAAGAAATGCTTCTAGTCATTGGAACCATAGAATGTATGACATAATTAGGTTAATTCACCATATGACAACATTTAATGACATACATTACTTTGAATGTAATAATTTTATTTAATTCAGAGCGTCTGCGGTCCAGTTAGTCCGATCCTTGACTTGTAACCGGGAGGTCCCGGGTTCGAGTCCGGCCACTCGATGTGTACCAATGGGACTCTTTTTCAGAGCCTATGTACGCAACGCAACGCTCGTACGGTGAAGGACAACATCGTGATGAAACCCGCATGCCACAAGGTGTGTGAACCCTATAACGGCGATGGGCTCACCCCCTGTCACGTTTTGGGTTAAATACGCTTGGTAAACTGTGGGTATTTGCTTTAGCAAGTGCCTCTGTCTACCCCGCTTTGGGATTAAAGGTGTGAAGTGTATTTTTTTTAATAATTTTATTAAATCTTTTAAATTAACAAGTGATAGAATATATTATCTATCTGCAAATGAAATGCGACAGTTAGCTTCATTGCTATCTTATAATATATTTTATGGATTCAGTTGTAGAAAATACAACGCAGTTACAAAATCAGACATTGGTTAGTATATGTACTAACAATAATTTGCATGGACATGGAGATTATAATATATTTTGTGATTCAGTTGTAGAAATTACAACGCAGGCACAAAATGAGACATTGGTTAGTATATGTACTAACAATAACTTGCATGGGAACGGAGACTGTTTAAACAGCCTCAACTGACAACGGGAAGCCAATATAATTTGAAAAGTTTTCATCAGAACATTCAAGGGTTTCCCAGCAAAATTGATTCTATTGAATTTTATTTAAATAGTAGAAATGTAGATGTCCTTTGTGTGACAGAACATTGGATACACAAATGTAATATGGCTTATCACCTAAGTAACTATTATTGTAAAAGTGTATGCAGTAGAGAGCACTCATAGAGAGGTGGTTCATTAATTCTTGTTAAAAAAGACTTTGAATGTAAATCTAGACAAGACAATGTATGTCAATCTGTTGAACGCACTATCGAGCTGGCGTGTACAGAGTTAAGTGATCATATTATTGTTTCTGTATACAGTCCTCCAAACTCCGATTTTGCGGTGTTTGAATGTGCGATGGAAGAAGTCCTTAGCCGCCTTTCTGCGAGCAAAAAACAGGTTGTAGTATGTGGTTGTGGTATTGACTTTTTAGTAAATTCTTTGACAGCAACACGATGTCTATCTCTGTTTACTTGTTATGGGCTGATAAATGCCTTCCACGAGCCAACAAGAATATCACCAACTTCTGCAACCTGTATAGATAATATTTTTTACAACCTAGACCTAAGTTCAAAGAGGATCATCAACTGTCTAGAATCTGATCACAGTGCTCAAGAAATTGTAGTTCCGGCAGTCAGGAAGACCAGAGAGACCACCCCAAGAAGATCGAGAAAGAAACTAGACAGATTCAGTAGGCAAATTGAACTTGCAATGTATAATTTCAACTTTAATGATGATGATCCAAATAAAATGTCATGTCAGCTAATTAATGTTATCCATGACCTACATGAGAGCACTTTTCCTATAAAAAAATCGAATAACTGGAAAGGTAAATTTAATGACTGGGCAACTTCTGGCTTGCACATTTCTCGTAGGAACCTTTACGATCTTTACGCACAAAAAGCTCATAGCCAGGATGAAACGTTCTCTCATTTCGTCCGGCAATACTCTAAAATATTTAGAAATACTTGTAAAGCAGCTAAAGCCCTTTCAATCAAGTTAAAACTTGAAAAGTCAAGTAATAAAATAAAGACTGTATGGCAAGTAATTAGTGAACAATCTGGAAAAAATGTTAATAGACAGAATAATATAAAATTAAGAGTAAGAGACAAACTAGTTGATAACAAAGAAGGTATTGTAAACAAATTCGAAGAGTTTTTTACTGATATACCCACCAATGTGACAAAAAACCTGGCTTCTAGTGCTTCCAGCGCTGAACAATTATTATCAGATAATGTTACACCTCCTAAAGGTTATTTTACATTTGGACAAGTTAGTGCTTATGATGTAACAAAAACGTTTCACTCTTTAAATGTTAAAAAGACAGAGGACTTGTGGGGTATGTCGGTAAAGACTATTAGCTCCGTAATAACTGTGATAGCCCCATTTTTAGCTCTAATTTTCAATGTAACTATTAAGAAAGTGGTTTTCCCAGATCTAATGAAACTAAGTAAAGCCTCTAAGTAAGTAATACCTCTATTCAAATCTGGTGATTCCGAAGATAGAAACAATTATAAGCCAATTGCTATTTCAAATTCAAATTCAAAACTTTATTACAACTAAGTAGGTGTAATACAGGTGTAGGTATTTGACAATGCGCTTAAAACTTAGTTGCCCCGATTGGGGCGCTGCAATGAACACAATAGGTAAACCAAAGTGTGTGTGTGAATTGAGTGAGCATCCTAAATAAAATTAATAATATATACTAGTCATTTAGTAAACGGTGTGAAACAATTGTAAAAACAATCTTACAATTTGTAAAAAGATAAAACATGAGATATATCAGTTCATGAATGCTCACTCAGTTCGCACATACGACCACCCTGAATCTCAGAACGTATGAAGATTTCATGTAAGATTTATGTACTACTCTTTAGTAAAACCTTTATAAAGTTGTCGTTTTAGATATCAATCGCCAAGGGCCGTATAAAAAAAATTACAAATACTTTCATATGCTCACTCAATTCACACACTTTGAAAGGACCCGATTTCTTATGAACAAACCATAATTTCATTTTGTTATCAATCTTGTTTTATTAAAAGGTATACACGTGATTTTGTAAAATACAAAGCGAACCATAAATGTAGCACGTTTTGTAATAGTTAATTAATATAAGTGCTCACTCAATCCACACAATTCTGAAAAGTTATAAACGTTAATATCTTTTAATTTATAAGGATTAGAAAGCTATAAATTGCGCTAGTTTTAGTAAAGAAAAGTTACTAAAGATTTGCCATTTTACATTTAGTACTCTCAGTTTACTCTAAAAGATATTCAACTGTTTGTGTTTCAATGAAAATCTGCCATACTGTAGGGTTGTCACGCAGGACATTTTTGCTGAACTAAATTTTTATTTATTTTATAATGACCTTTATCTACGAGGTTAGCAGTAGGACCTAACATGGGATGTTACAGTAAGGTCAATGATATACGAATTTGATTGAAACCATTTATTTACATAATGTAGTTTAATTAAAAAAATTACAAATTTAGATTTTTGGGTTAACAATCGTTGTCGATCAGGATGTAGCTTAAAGAGTGCAACAGAATATTTTGATACTCTGCCATGATGAATATTCTGCCATACTGTAGGGTTGTCACGCAGGACCGTGTCCTTCCTTCATACCACAGAACATATTTACCCTTCATACTAACCGTCTTATTCCAAAACGTGGTCTAACTTTAGTACTTCACTTAATCCTATGTTTAATCCAAGGACTAAAAAAATTGCTATTACAAAATCAAGTTTATCGTCGAACTATGGACTATCTATGGTACCAAAGATAAACTGCCGAGACCCCTAGTTTTACTTCGGTACTAACCTAAAATAGTGTACAAGAAATGTCAAATTGTGTATTTTGGAATGTTAAATGGAATGTTAATGCAAACTCTTAAAAAAATGTAAAGCTTTGTTACTAAAATATAGTTTAGCTGACTTTTTTTCTCATATGTATATTTTTCTCCTCTTCTCTCAGTTGTATTATTTTAATTAGTTTTCACAAATTAATCACACACACTTAGTTTTACACAATTTAATCTCACCATAACATAGAACAATATGTTAGTCTAAATAAAGATCAATAGCAATTTAGTTATTAAATTGGAATGTGTAGGTATGTAATACTAACATTCCACAAATCTCAGAACAATCAATACTGTTCTGAGCCACAAATCATTTCAAATTACGCGCGCATACGTCTCTCGGCAACACCATTTCGTTTCACGCTACGCTAGCTACCAAATAAATATTTTATATATAAAAATGACATCAACTTTTAAGTGGCACTTGTTTATTACACTAAAAAGTTGTTATAGAACAAATTCTGATTTATTTGTACTTTCGTATATGGTCTTGTATATTTTTAAACGATAAAATAATTTCAAGATTTTAAGAGATGGATGGAATATGGTATCATTTTTATTAGGTCAATTATAAATATGCATAGATAGGTAATGCTACAAAAATAAATAAATAAAACTTAACAACCGATAATCAAAATGTAGCTTCAAGAGTCTAACATAATCTCTCGGTATTTCCGAACGCAGCCTTATCCATATTTTGTTAATTATACTAAACTACCCTCATAATAATATGCACCTAGTTTCGGATTATTCAATCCTGTTTGTTTGTTAAGTTTGTCATTTAACATTAATCGTATTGTTATTGTGTGGCATACGTAGTACAGTGCAATAATGTATCTATTATCAATGTTATTGTTTTTCCTGGTGACTATAACGTAAGTATATTTAGCTAATAAATAACAATATTTTGTTCTTTTTTTATTTGTTCAATGCAGTTTTTACGGTTTCGTAATACGTACTACTATAAAAATTAACTATTGCATTACAGAGTAATAAATGGAAGAGGCCGAAAACCTCTGATAAGTTTCGAAAATCAGAAAAAAATATTTCTAAAACATGCTGAATACTTACAAGCTCCCAACATTAAATATAACGACCCAATATTTTCTAAGATGTCTGAAGAACTTGAGAATAAAATGTCCCCGATGGCATTATACATATCACTGAATCGTCATAGAAGCCGTATATTTACTTTGAACGACGAAACTTCGAACGCAACAATTTCAAATGAGCTGCCAATATCCGATTCAGGCTGTGCGACTCCACTATTACAGTCGTCATCGTCGGAAAAAGAGAACAGCAGTGTTGTTGTGAGTGATAATGAATGCCAAACATTTTCTTTCTATCTCGATATTTACGATTGGAAAAAAATTATGCCTATAAGTGCCTCTAGGAGAAGAAGCAGTACTTTGAGTTTCTTTAATTATAAAACGCTGCCAAAGTTTAAGTGGAGCAGTTTAATCAAGGAAAAAATATGGATTCACACAAAACTACCGTGCACTTGGACTATTAAAAAACACAAAATTAGTGATTTAATTTCTTTTATCGGTAAATGTTCCCAGTGCAAAGCTGAAATTCGTATATCAAGTTCTAAAAGAACTGAAAAAATCATGGAATTCATCTGTAAGGTATATAATTTTGATAAGACGTTTGAACACAATCCTAAAAAAAAAATCGAAGCTTACCCCGTACCGAAGAAAACAAATAGCCAAAGACCTAAGCCATAAGTCTGCTATTAAAGTACACAATGAACTGACTTCAGCTCTTGTGACTGATACTGACCGTATATCTCCACCTGTTCTGCCTTCCCTTTCGGCTTTAAGAAAGATTAAGTCTGAAGCAAGACATGAACATTTACCACATGCAAATCCTATTTTATCGTTGTTTATTATAGCTAAAAATTCATATCGTAATAATATAAATAATATTCGTGATTTCAATATATTCCCAGATTTTCGTTTATGTTTTTGGAGTGATAGTCAAATTCATTATTACAATAATTACCAAAAGAAATTCAAAAAAGTGACAATTACCATTGACGCGACTGGCTCATTTTTTGAAAATATATATTTGCCAGATCGTAGTACTGCCACGAAAAGATTATTTTTATATGTAGGACTTTTAACAGCCGATGATAAACTTAAATCTGTACCAATATTCCAAATGGTCACTGATTCTCATTCAGAAAACTCGATATCACTTTGGTTAAAAAAGTGGTTATCTTATATTGATACTCCACCCGATGAAATTATTACTGATGACTCATCAGCTTTGGTATCTGCATGTATTCAAGCTTTTGCGTTATATTGTACTACAAAAACCTATATAAGACATTTATTTTCAGTTTTAGAGGGTAGTACTTCAGAAAAACCACAGGCGTTTATCAGACTTGATACAAGTCATTTTATTAAGACATTACATAATTTAAATTGCTTTAAAACAAATGTTTCTTTAGATGTCAAATATTTTTATATACGTTGTATAATATTTTTAAAACGATGCGAAAATTATAATCTGGCGAAAGAGTTTATTCACGATGTTGTAAAACTTTGCCTTGGTCAATATGATGGTGAGAGTTGTGATTATCCAACACTAAAATCTAAGTTAGATCAATTATTACACGACGTTACACTTGATGGATTAAATTCAGATAGCAAAAACATTGATAAAAATAATGAATTTGATGACCCAAATAATAACGAAGGCTTAGAATTCATGGATTGGTTTAACAGTATTGTCGAAGAAACTAAAAAACTAAATCCAGCTCTAGATATTAACAAAAATGCTTATTACTATCCGCCATTTATTCCTACTTTTAAAAGAATATTAATGAAACTACCTTTGTGGTCTAATTTATTGAGATTTCTTTTTGAATCTGAAAATAAAGCACCGTCCTCTTCAGGAATAGAAAGTTATTTTAAAACTTTAAAACATCTTGTATTTAAAACAAAATTTAAAAGATATAGAATTGATGAGTTCTATAAGCTATATGCGGAATATTTGGAAGGGGAAATGAAATCTGCATTATGCGCCCTAGATCAAGATATTATAACTAAAATTAATCCTAAACGGAAATCGATGAAAAGAGTAAAACTATTAAATCCTAAAAAGCAGAAAATTTCTAAGACGGTTTACAGGCGCTCTATTACTGAAGATTCCATTTTTTCGGATCAACCCTCTTATGTCGAGAACTGGAAAGGAGAAGGTAAAATTAGTAGATCAAAACCAAACACGACGGTAAAATACATAAGAAATGGCAATTTATGTTCATCTGTTTATATCAACGGTGAATATGTAAATCTATTGAACACCTGTCCCTTTGATTCTGTTATGTATTTGTTTGGTATCGAGTATAACGAAAACGAAAAATTTAGAAATATTATAGATACTTTTGATGAAAATGAATCTATTCCGCATTATGTAAAATGTCTAAGTGACACCAATTTCAAAGATGATGATTTAAATAGCCTAAGAGCAAAAATAATTATAAAATATGTTCAAAAGCCAATAACCACTAATTCTAGCACTTACGATGTCGCCTGTAATGTTGCTCGTATCTATGAACATTTTCTTCTGGATTATTTCACTAGCTCAATTTTTACAAAAACGTGTACCAATGTATTGTGTTCAGCAAACGTAATTAAGAGAAATAACGTGTTCTTACCTTTAAATATAGATATGATTAATATTTTTGATATCAGCCTATTAGAAACAGCTATTTCTTTGTCGGAAGGTGAATCAAAATGTGCGTCATGTGAGGGAGTAGCAACTAGTTATTATATCATTTCAAATGTGATTTCTTTTGATTTGAATGGCACCAACGCAGTAGCGCTAAGTAAAGTGCCCCGTACAATTGTACTTAAAAATAAATTGTATAGAAGTATTGGTGCGGTCGAATTCGTAGCACCTTTAGATTTAACAGGCATTGGTCATTATAAGAGTCATTATTTATCAAACGAGAAATATTTTTGCTACGACGACAACTGTACTAATATCCACGAAAGTACTGATCAAAATATTCTGTTGCACTCTTTAAGCTACATCCTGATCGACAACGATTGTTAACCCAAAAATCTAAATTTGTAATTTTTTTAATTAAACTACATTATGTAAATAAATGGTTTCAATCAAATTCGTATATCATTGACCTTACTGTAACATCCCATGTTAGGTCCTACTGCTAACCTCGTAGATAAAGGTCATTATAAAATAAATAAAAATTTAGTTCAGCAAAAATGTCCTGCGTGACAACCCTACAGTATGGCAGATTTTCATTGAAACACAAACAGTTGAATATCTTTTAGAGTAAACTGAGAGTACTAAATGTAAAATGGCAAATCTTTAGTAACTTTTCTTTACTAAAACTAGCGCAATTTATAGCTTTCTAATCCTTATAAATTAAAAGATATTAACGTTTATAACTTTTCAGAATTGTGTGGATTGAGTGAGCACTTATATTAATTAACTATTACAAAACGTGCTACATTTATGGTTCGCTTTGTATTTTACAAAATCACGTGTATACCTTTTAATAAAACAAGATTGATAACAAAATGAAATTATGGTTTGTTCATAAGAAATCGGGTCCTTTCAAAGTGTGTGAATTGAGTGAGCATATGAAAGTATTTGTAATTTTTTTTATACGGCCCTTGGCGATTGATATCTAAAACGACAACTTTATAAAGGTTTTACTAAAGAGTAGTACATAAATCTTACATGAAATCTTCATACGTTCTGAGATTCAGGGTGGTCGTATGTGCGAACTGAGTGAGCATTCATGAACTGATATATCTCATGTTTTATCTTTTTACAAATTGTAAGATTGTTTTTACAATTGTTTCACACCGTTTACTAAATGACTAGTATATATTATTAATTTTATTTAGGATGCTCACTCAATTCACACACACACAAACCAAACAGGACCATATTATAGAGGTTTAGGATCTAATAAGCGAGTTTACCTTTATATAATAATAATGTATACTTAATTAGATAATTAACATCTTTATACTTAGAACTAATTAAAATCATAGTAATATTGCACTTTGTGGCGGTACAACTACTTTATTCTGTGATCGTTCGTCTTGGGACTCGCTCTTTTGCTGATTTTTTTTTAAAGAAAACATCTCTTTGCTAAACTTATTTTAGAATTGTCACCAGAAAATAAAACTTTGAAATCACAACCCTGTCTAGGTAGTGCCATCTTTGAACATTTCTTAGGACTAAAATAAATGCAGAAAGCTTCCCCTTGCGTTTTATATTTAAACACCACCACTTTAGGGTCACGCCCTAAGCCCTGCCCCTTTCCAGCCGTGTCTACACGTGTGTGGAATCTTTTTTTAACCATACCTACTACTACCGGTCATTGAAGCAGGTAATATTGGCAGACGTTTTTGTCTGTGCCAATACTTCCTTTTGAACTTCCTGTAACTCAGGTAGAATGGTTAACAGTCCATAGCTTATCAAAATCAGTAATCTAATTCCATACTCTGAAACTCATTCTTGAGATACAAACCCCTATGATTGTGTGTTATTATGCATAAATCGTTAATTTTTATTTAGTATGTGAACACTATAGATTTGATAAATAGTAATAGATGTGAAAAAAATGGCGGGAAGAAATACAGTATCAAATCCGGCGGTATCAATCCTGAAGAAAGGCTATTTGTTAGCCCATATTTCACTAATCGTAACCTTATTTTATCCGTGACACTCATCTGGTATTCCTTGGTGTTATATAACTTTTCATCACTTCGGTCTTCGTTAGTGTGTTGTTTTATGTGATCCTTGACTTCTTATGTTTCTTTATTAAGATATGCACTTGCGAAACGTATGTAGGTACACTTGAATAATTATTACGACAGAACCTTTGGAAGGTTTAAATGGACCTTTATGGTACCTTGTTTCGTTCCCTGGCGTTTGACAAGATTGCCGATTTGAAGGTTTGTTTTTTTTTGTTTTTTTCCTAACTACGTAGGTAATTAATGTCCAAAAGCAATAAAACGAGAGGCACTCGTTCAACGAACTCAATTCATTACGCCAACACAACGCACACTGAAAACCTAATTTACTGCGCCATAAAACAAAAACAAAAAAAATAAGGGGGAGGAAATAAAATTTATTCATTAGAAGGAAAAAGAAAGTGAAGTACACCGACAGCTTTTAGTGCTCATTCATAAATTATTGTTGGTAGTTGTTGTTCATTTCTAATAAAGGGCAGGCTTTATTGCCAGTAACTTCTAGCCGGGCGGGGGCAATCAAGAAAATTTACGATTTCTTATGAAAAAGAGTAATTCCGCCTATTAATTTCGGTACCGCACCTCAGAGGTCTCGGGGCTTAGTCGATTGGATCTCTTTAATCAACTCGGTGGGTTTCGTTCTTCGGGAAATATGCCATTATTCATCAGAAAAGCGGCAGAAAGTCGAAATGTAACCGGGCGCCGTTTCACCGCTGATCTCGCTATTACTGTCGGATTAAAATATTATACTCTTGATATAATTCCGATTGGAGGCATGGAGTCTGTAATTCAAAAGTAAATTACTGATTTATTTCATATTTTAATAATATAACCAATATCCTAAAAGGAGTTCAGATCATTCGTTCTTATATAAGTACCGATTTGTTTATAAACAGAAAATATTTTTATATAAAATAAAATTATTAGATTTATTAAGTAGGGTAATATTTCTAACGACTGTGTCATCAGGATCACCTAGATGTTTAAAGATTTATTTAAACATGCTTGGGAAATCTGTTATGGGTACCCTACTGGACTGTCGCTTTGTTTCGGGGTCGTAGTTATATAGCCATGTTTCGTCACCTGTATATCATATACATTTTTTTCTCGCCAGCGTCGAATTTATCTATCATAAGTTTGCACCAATCAACGCGGCGGTCTTTTTGCAAATTGGTGAGTTTCTGCGGCAATTTATTTGACCATCTTGAACAACGCTTATGAAGGGACAGTTGCTTATGGAGACTGCTGATCCAATACCCACCCAGTTCACGCTCGAGTTCTGCCGGTTCGCACGAACATTTTTTTCCACAGCCTGTACGGTCCCACGTCCCTTTTTAAATTCAGCAAACCAATTAACAGTTGCACGTGAACAAGCAGACTCGCCAAAAGGTGAAACTAAAAGTTCAAAACACTCTTGAGGTTTTAAACCTTTTTTAAAATCATAACACGAAAATCACGTCGAGTGAGCTCCATTGTTGCGAAGATTTACCTTCGAAACTACCCAGAAAAAAAAATAAAAAAGGAATCTTAATTAAAATTTTTCGAGTGTTCCATATTTGAATTTATAAGCAAATAACCTATCTTTACAATCGTGTTTAAATGGCCAGTATCTATCAAATTACCATAGAGTATCTAACTTCTTTTGGCATGACCCTCGTATCTACTATCTTTGATGCTGCCTTCCATATACCTTGATATAAAATAAAAAAAATAGGTAGGCAAAGGCCTACGGTTCACCAAGCGTATTTAATCCAACGTGACAGGGGGTGAGCCCATCGCCGTTACAGGGTTCACACACCTTGTGGAGTGCGGGTTTCATCACGATGTTGTCATTCACCGTACGAGCGTTGCGTTGTGTACATAGACTCTGAAAAAGAGTCCCATTGGTACACGTCCAGTATCCGGACTCGAACCCGCTACCTCCCGGTTGCAAGTCAAGTATCCGACCAACTGGACCACAGACCTTGATAATGTAAAAGTAACGAAAATATTTTTTAATTATTTTCGTTAATTTTACAGTACATTCCACGTTCAAAACACACCTAGACAAATTTCAATACATTTAGGAGCACACCACACCATAAAAGGCGTATAACAAGGACTGCGCCCCGTCATGTTTGCGTTGGATCACAACACTTCTGTGAGTCACGTGGTATGAAAATGGACTCTCAAGGGTGCTTCGCCTGTGACGCATCGGAAGGCTTTTCAGTGTGTCTTGCCCTTAACAGACATGGTTCGTTAGTAACGCTATAATTTAATTTTGTCGGGTCAGTTCACCAACCTTACAATACAAATAAATAATTTAAAGGAAGTTGGAACACATAAAATGTTTATTGTTTGCATTCAGTACAGACTTGGCCAACCTGAGCCTCACATTTACAATTTTTATTTGAACTAAACTGGCAAAAAAATCTAAGTAATGTTCGGTATGATTTTATTGTTAGCTAGAGTAGTTTCAAACGTCAAACCACGCTATGGACGACACACTTTTATTTTGTCACGCAATACTTTAGTTTAAAAGTAATAAGAGAATTTCCAAGGAAGAAAATCCACTTTAACACAAAATTTTCAAGTAAAACGACGAGCCTTGAAAAGTTCAAACATCGAATTATATAAAGTTCGTTTGAAAGGTAATTGTTGTAGGTAATTTTATACGAAATTTACCGTCACAGTTGTAATTTTTGGAACCTAATTTTATTTGTATTGTACCTACGATAATATACATAAACCCACGTCCATATAACTGAATGAGGTGGACGGAATATATATTAGTCGGCTTTTTGCATAATATAGACGAAACCTCACCACACACAGAGTACGAGACTGAGCTTACGCCCCAGAGATTCCTTAAA
>SJJU01021463.1:0-16140 GCA_012932125.1 Conopomorpha cramerella | reverse complement strand
AAAAACTGAATTCATTCATAATTTATTCAAAATGTGGTGATAAGTCATTGATACAGGCATGGGGAATTAAGTAGGAGACCAATCCAGAAGATTACATTTTATAAATAAATTAGATTTTTTTAGAGCTAAAAATGTCAATCAAAATTGTTTTAAACATTGTATATTTGTATAATATATAGTTTTAACAGACCCGTTGTTGTAGTGGTGAGCATGACTACCTATATACCGTAGGGTAGCGGGTTCTATTCCCACCGCTGACAGGTACTTAGGCGATGAGCTTTTAAGTACTTGTTGGATGTGTCTGGGTATTTTATTTTTATAAGTATGTATTTAAATCTGGTTGAATTCCATAACAAAAGTGCTTTAGCTACTTAACATGGGACGAAGGCAATGTGTGTGTTACAGTGGCGTGCACTGGCTTTTACGACAAGGTAGGCAGTAATCTTGGGGGAGGCCTATATCCAGCAGTGGACGTCAGTGGGCTGACATGATGATGATGATGATGATGAGGCAGTAATCCCCAAGGATATACACCTACGTATAGGTAACTTGTCTGTACGAAATATAGGCTCCTACATATCTACTCACACACAAAACACAGGACCTCCGTTAGCCTATGTCGTGAGTACAACAAAGATGTAGCAATAACTCTATTATTAGGTCGGATAGCCAAAATACTAAGGTAGGCAGTGTCTTTTTGCCAGTATGGTGTGCACGCCACTGGTGTGTTATTTATTTATAAAGAGAAGCATACTATGTATTTTTTATTATTTTAGAATGTTGTTGACGTTGATCGATTAGATAGCAACACTTGCCAGCCCCACTACTGTATCTGTTAAGCTCCTTTAATCTTTAAATTAGGTTACCTGGAAGAAATCGCTATGACCGATAAATTCGCCTTTTGCAATTTTTCCATTATAGAGGTACATTTTTATATTTGTAATGTACAGTGTGCAATAAAGAGTATATTCGTTGATACAATCATAGGGACAGACAGCGCGAAACGACTTTGTTTTATGCTACGTATTGAAATGATATCAATTATCAATGCTATAGAGTGGAGGAAGGTGATATGTGACATATTTTAGAAATATAAGTTTTAAGGCATTTGTCTATTATAATGTATAAAATCAAAGCCACTTTTCGTTGTCATGTCATAACTCCGGAACGGGTGGACCGATTTAGCTAATTCTTTCTTTTGTAGTGCTCATTAATTACAGCAGAAGGTTCTTATGAAAGAAAAAAATGACATCCACTGCTGGGCACAGGCCAACCTGGATATAGTTAAGACAGGACAACGACTGTCGAGTCCACTAGTCTTATATATAAAAATCAAAGCCACTTTTCGTTATCATTCCATAACTCCGGAACGGGTGGACCGATTTCGCTTATTCTTTCTTTTTTGTGCTTATTAATGACAGCAAAAGGGTTCTTATGAAAGAAAAAAATGACATCCACTGCTGGGCACAGGCCGCCCTAGATATTCATATTAATAGTTAAGACAACGTCTGTCGAGTCCACTAGTTACAATAGGACAGGAGTTATTTAATCTCTGTCTACTTCTCTGGAAGGCAGGCGTGAAGTGTATGTATATTTGTATTTTTTTAAATAATGTTTCATAGTAACACCAAGACGCGCGTCAAAACAAAAGAGATATCTTCACTTTATCGAATCGCTCCTTAAAAAAAGTGAAACCAATTGAATAAAGCTTTCGATAAGGCATTCATTCGGGCGAAGCAATAAACTTTCACAAAACTCTCACATGAATTTGCGAACCAATTCATTTGGTGAAAACCAATAGAACAAAGTAGGTTGGTACCTACGTATGTATGCCTACATGTGGTATATATATAGGTACTGTCAGCCAAATAATTTGTGTTTCCTGCGCAGTACAGTTTGAAGGTCTTCAAGTCGCGGGTGAATAGGTACCTACTGAACAAGTGTGCTCCATCGTAGATCACATCGCTGGTTAACATCAGGCAGGATGGTTGTCAAACGCTTGTTCATAGTGATTACAAAAAAAGACAAAAAAAGTGGTCTATAAATTTCTATCACACTTCCTGTGTCACTGAAACATCACTAAGGTAGAGTTGTTATATTGTATGCTTAGTTTAAGTTTTAAAGATCGAAGAATACATTGCCGTTCATTTACAACAACAGTGCGATATTTCACGATATTTTGTTATTGTGAAAAGCATCCTTAGCAACAGTAATAAATAAATATTTTACAACAACACACACATTGCCTTCATCCCATGTTAAGTAGCTAAGGCACTTGTGTTATGGAAATCAGACAACGAGATATACTTACTTAAATACTTTTTTTCTTTTAAATACATACTTATATAAATAAAACACTCAGACACATCCAACAAGTACTTAAAAGCTTATCAACTAAATACCTGTCAGCGGTGGGAATCGAACCCACGTTGTAACGAACAACAGTTGTAGCAAATGAGCGATATGGACAGACATACTGGCTACTTTGTTTTATACTACACACATCAAAAGTGTCTAGGGATCAAGTACATTTTAGAAGATTGCAATCAAGAATATATTTTACAAAAACTGCATTCATTCATAATTTATTCAAAATGTGGTGATAAGTCATTGATACAGGCATGGGGAGTTAGGTAGGAGACCAATCCAGAAGATTAGATTTGGATTTAAATAAATTAGATTTTGTTTAGAGCTAAAAATGTTCTTGATCCCTAGACACTTTTGATGTGTGTATGCAGTTATGACTGTCATATGAGTTACAACTTTAGGGAGGGTGGATCGCGTTGTTAGCTGACTGTACCTTTATCTGTTGTCAATATTGCAAAGTGGAGAGCCCATCCAGGCAGCTTTCTTAAGATAAGTACCAACTTGTATTTCGAAAGTGTATTTCTCTGATATATACTTCGCTTCGGATTGGAGAACTGCTATTTACCCAGAATCGTTTGAAGTGTAATAGGAATACTTCATTTTTATTGGAAACAAAATTATGTTTAGTGTTTACCCCATGCTGTTTAGAGACGCGATTGAGGCTGGGCTTCTTGGAATATTGTTGCGATTTCTTGCCGATGAGGATTTTGGGAGTTATTTCAGCGATGAAATGATAATTATTAACATACATACAAACACTTCACGCCTGTCTCCCAGAGGGGTAGGCAGAGACTACAGATCTCCATTTGTCACGGTCCTGACATATCCCTTTCGCTTCATCTACATTCATACATCTTTTCATACATGACCTTCGGTTTCGAGTACTTTGAGTGAAGATAATTATTAAACATTGTTTAAAAGTTGTTATGTTTTTTTTCTACTGGTTTACTTCCAAATACTTAAATAAGATATATACCTAGTAATATAAATATTCAAAGTTCCTAATAAAAAGTAAGTTCTCACTAAGTGGGTGGCTGGTTGATGCTGCAGACATGGACCTGAAGAGATGCCTGTCTGCAGCTTCTACTAGGTGCCTTAAACATTGCAATGTCAGAAAATGACTTCTAAGTTGTAACTAAACCTATATTATAAGAACCTTACTGTACACTCAGGACGCAATAAACATTTTGTATTTGTATTTATAATGCCATCTGTGTGATAACGTAGTTACTTCCCTTACATTTTATGCCGTTTTAGATCGCTAAGACTGCCTGCCTATTCTTGAACCACAATGAACAAGCATTTGACCACCATCCTGACTGATGTTAAGCAGCGATCTTACAATGTGGGCTTACAATGGAGCTTACTTGTTCATTAGGTACCTATTCGTCCCAGTGGCTTAAAGACCTCCAGACATTTCCCCGCATTGTTGCCATAATAAAAGTTTATCATATTGACGAATTCAACAACGTTTCTCAGACCACTAAAAATAATTTTAAAAAAATACACTTCACGCCTTTAATCCCAAAGAGGGGTAGGAAGAGGCACTTGCTAAAACAAATACCCACGGTTCACCAAGCGTATTTAATCCAACGTGACAGGGGGTGAGCCCATCGCCGTTATAGGGTTCACACAACTTGTGGTGTGCGGGTTTCCTTCACCGTACGAGCGTTGTGTTGCGTACATAGGCTCTGAAAAGAGTCCCATTGGTACACGTCCAGTAGCCGGACTCGAACCCGCGACCTCCCAGTTACAAGTCAAGGATCCGACCAACTGGACCACAGACGCTCTAAGACCACTACTCGCAGTATAGGTTAGAGATTCGAACATAAGCGAGAACTAAAGTAATCGACAAAGCTCAACGGATTAGCAAGCTGAAGTGGCAGTGAGCCGGGCATCCGCAACCGATGACCGTTAGGGCAAACGGAGTGTAGGACGCCCTCGGGCAAAGTGGACTGATAAAATTTGCGCAAGACGGATGCCCGAAGCTGGATGCGAGAAGCCGAAAACAAATCACATTGGCGTGCAATTGGAGAGGACTTTGTCCAGCAGTGGACGAGTATGGGCTGATGATGACGATCGTATCGTAAAACCAATCGTATTATTTTTTAGATCAAGTAATACTAGCACGAATAGTATAGATAACAAAACAGGGACGGATAAAGATAATTTCTATGGAGTCAAGAAAACGTGTGCGTTGAAAAGAGGCAAAAGCAAGTAGATGCGCACGTCTCCAGAGAGAGGCAGGTAGGGTGCGGGTGGTGGTGGGATTATCCCTGATCTAGCACGAATAGTTTAAGTTTTTTTTCCCACTCAAAACACGCCGAAAACTAGCAGCAATGCTTTAAGATCTGTAAGCCTGAATCGTGGACCAATCGCTACTCTATGTTTTATGTTTCGTCTTACTCTAATGACAAGAGTGAAAAAGAGACAAAGGCGTCTCAATCATTACGTAATATGCATTGTTTTTTTCTTCCGGAACAGTCTAATCATTACATACATAGTCTCGAAACTGGAGGTCATGTATGAAAAGATGTATGAATGTTGATGAAGCGAAAGGGGTATGTCAGGACCGTGACAAATGGAGATCTGTAGTCTCTGCCTACCCCTCTGGGAGACAGGCGTGAAGTGTATGTATGTATAAAACGAATTCGCCTTCCGCTGTCTGTCCCTACGTATGCTTAGATCTTTAAAACTACGCAACGTATTTTGATGCGGTTCTTTAGTAGAAAGAGTGACGAAAAATGAAGGTTTATATGATTAATACGTACATAATATAATAACAAAGAAACTCTGTTAATAACGTACTGGCCTAACAAGATTTGCCGCGTCAGCTAATAAAATAATAATTCTTGAGACGCGTTTGACCTTTTTTAAACTTGCAACGGGAAGTTGTCTAAAAAAAACAATCTGTCAAAGATAATTGAAAACTCTTTGACTCTTTTTCAGAGCAATGCAACGCTCGTACGGTGAAGGACAACATCGTGATGAAACCCGCACACCATAAAGTGTGTGAACCTTATAACGGCGATGGGCTCACCCACTGTCACGTTTGGTTAAATACGCTTCGTGAACCGTGGGCATTTGCTTATTAAGCAATTGTATTTATTTTTTTATTTTTATTTTTTTCAAACAAAACGCAAGCCGTTTACCTCCTTCAGTCAGTCTCTTTCACACCAAAATGTATGGAAATGTGTACCTACTTCTAGATCCAAAATGTCACTTTTACTATTCATTTGACAGTTCAGATCCAGACATATCCTTGTACGTAGCAAGGGACAGAAGATATTGTCCGTTAGTCTTTTACACCTGCATATCTTCCATAGTGTTTTACTGTAAGATCTTGTAAATTCTTCTTTTGAAAAATAAATATTATTATTATATTTATTATTATTGTCGTCTCATTTTATTCTAACGTCGGTTTAGGATTGCGAGTGTCGTTTGGTCTGAGATTGAAAACGAAAGAGATACAAAAAAAATATTCTATGATCGTTAAAGAGGAGAGTTTTATTCTAAACGTCACTTTAGAATTGCGAAACTCGTTGTTTTTGGTCTGAGGTTGAAAACGAAAGAGATACAAACATTTTATTCTATGATCGTCGGTCTTCCGGCTCTTTTGAAAAAAAAAACCTTTTTTTAAAGAGGAGAAGAGTTTCCTCATTAGAGTGAGACAAAGCATGAGACTTGCGCGGTGCTTAGTTCATATAAAAAATAATAAATACACTTCACGCCTTTAATCCCAAAGAGGGGTAGGCAGAGCACTTGCTATAGGCTTAGTTCATGTTTCAAAATAAGAGCCTTCTCACAGGTCAGCGTGCCCGCGACTGTATTTTGTAAGATATTCCGCGATAAGTAAAACGTATTTGAAGTGCTCTCACTATATCGCGAGTTTAAAAGGATTGGGTACTTTGGATGGAAGTAGTTGCCGTTGATCGGCTGCTTATACGAAAAATATTTAGCATTCGAGCGGAGAATAATGTCTTCGCATACATATTATGTTTTCTTATGTACTTACATTAAATTACGTATCGTAAAACGGGGTTATTTGAAACTCTTGTATTTGGGTTCCATCGGACGTTCGAAGTTCTTGAACTTTTGATAAAATTAGCCATAACATAACCTTCGCCAAATTGACTTAAAGTATTGTATTAAATTTTCTCATTTCAAACATTGTATAAAAATAATTAAATATTTATTTCTGTCAAAATTACATCCATATAATATGAGTAAGTTACTATTAAAACTTAAAATCTACACACATCAAAAGTTCCCTAGACACTTTTGATGTGTGTAGTAACATTGCATGTTACCTAATTTTGTTAAATGACATGAATATACACACATCAAAAGTGTCTAGGGATCAAGAACATTTTTAGCTCTAAAAAAAATCGAATTTACTTAAATCAATTCTAATCTTCTGGATTGGTTTCCTACCTAATTCCCCATACCTGTATACTTATCACCCCATTTTGAATAAATTATGAATTAATTCAGTTTTTGTAAAATGTATTCTTGATTGCAATCTTCTAAAATGTAAGTACTATTTTTTTTTCTTGGCTTTATGTTCTGTAGCTTTAAAGCCGACAATCCTGCCACAAACAAAGTAGTTCTCTTCGTGTTCAAGTTATAGTATAGTCATAGTCTATTGATAAAGTCGTCAATAGTCAAAGTCGTGTCAAAAACACATTAAAACATGAGGGTGGACCATCACATCAATGCTGCGTGGATATATATTAATGTTATTTAACAAAATTAGGTAACATGCAATGTAACTCAATGTCTTAGGATTGAACAGTCGATCCTATGCCCGATCTACAGCAGATAATGTTTGAATTGCTGCCGTCCAGTTCACGCTCTAGCTCTACATATGTGATTCTACGGTTTTCTCTATAGTTTTTTCAACTTTTGCGTTATTTTCTTTCGTATTTGCGGTTGGCGGCCAACCAGTTCTAAGCTCATCTTCAAAGCTTCCCCCTCCTCTTTTAAACTTAACAAACCAAATAAAAACTATTGCATGTGAAAAGTTCAAAACATACTTTGTGGCTTTAAACCTTTTTTATAATCGTTGTATAGTTAATTAGCTTTGAAATGTACGTCATCATCATCATCAGCCCATATTTGTCAATTGCTGAACGTAGACCTCCCCAATTGCACGCCACTGTAACCTGTTTTCACATCCAGCTGGTTGCCAACTCTCCGCCTTCTGGGGCGTGACGACCACAATTACGGAGACTTCGCGTCGGGTCCTCGTCGCGTCTTCAGTCGTTAACAGGCTTCATTTGTTCTTCATGCTGTGTGCCAGCGGTTAGCAAACTCTCTCTCTTAACGGATTGATTTTTTTAGAAAACTCATTATATTTGCGTTCCTCGGGCTCTTTAAGCGATAACCTAACAACGTTTCTAAAACCTCGGCTCTCTTACGACACAAAGTGACAGATTCCGAATACTCAGCATCGGAAGGTCCGAGCACGGAGTTAATGCATGTGCCAACAGATACATACTCGGAGGTATGCCACGTCTGTGACACGCGTGTTTACAAGTGGCTGCAGGGAATACTACAGTCTGAGCTTTTAATATTCGAAACCTCAATGTTTTATTCTCGTTTACAGTGGTATTTTGCGTTTTAACGTACTTAGTAGGTAAGTTTAAGTAGTAATAGCGTACCTTGACTATGGTCCAGGACCTGTGGACCCAGGTCTTGGAGGTTCCCGAGGAGGTTATGCCGGCAACCGGCAATTTGAACATTTTCACACTTTTGGCAGTGTCAGATGTAATAGGGAATTTTCTCTAAGTTATGATAGATGGCGCCAGCTGCCTTAAGGGGGATTTATGTCAACAAAATGACTGATGTGAAGCGGATAACGAGACAGTTGATTTTTTGGTTACACATTACAAAAGTGTTACTACCCAAATAATAAAAAACGTACTAAAATATAACTGACAGAAGTTACCCTGGATACCTACTAGCGACATCTAGATAAGAAATTTTTGGATTTTGAAAATTCTTCATTGTTTATTAACTTGTAAATTTGTCAACCCTTATTGGCCAAGTAAATGATTCTCTAAAATACCATTATTATTTGACAGTGTACTGGAAGGCGTCATGAGTTCAAAACTTTAGTACCTTCACCAATAATTATGGGCGGTATAATTAATGTAAGTAACATTGTTAGAAACACAATCAGTGTTGTGTGGCCGAAACAGTGACTCTTGTACTACTAGGGTAGTTGTGTAATTCACATCAAACCAGTGTACGTCGTAACCGCCTTACTCCAGTCCACCCATGACCACGTAGCATGCAACTGCGTCGAAACGTCGAGTAAAATGCTTATCTTTGATTAAATAATAAATAAATAAATACACTTCACGCCTTTTAATCCCAAAGCGGGGTAAGCAGGGGCACTTGCTAAAGCAAATGCCCACTGTTCACCAAACGTATTTAGCCCAACGTGACAGGGGGTGAGCCCATCGCCGTTATAGGGTTCACACACCTTGTGGTGTGCGGGTTTCAGCACGATGTTGTCATTCACCGTGCGAGCATTGCTTTGCGTACATAGGCTCTGAAAAAGAGTCCCATTGGTATACGTCCAGTAGCCGGACTCGAACCCGCGACCTCTCGGTTACAAGTCAAGGATCCGACCAACTGGACCACAGACGATCTTTGATTGTATTCGCGCCAATATACCCCGTGAACAATATTGATTTATAATTTCTGTGCTCGTTTCATTAAAACATGATGTAAGCAACATTTACAGTAAAAACCGTGACACTCCCTCGACTGTACTGAAAGTTCAAATAGACCCGACCAATTGTAATGCAAAGCGGAAGTGGCAAAGCGACGATCTGCGTGCATGCTGCAATTCCAATTTCAAAAATATTTCCCGAACGTGCCCCAATAAAGCGGCGAATCGGTGAGACGCAGTCGTGTAGTTGCCGGCGCTCGCTGATAGATGGAGTTAGTGTAGCTTGCGTGCGCTTTGACGGTAGACGGAGGTTTTATTTTTTTGTTTGTTTGCTTTTTGTTTACTGTCTCAACAGTATATGTACATATTCTGCGTGTAAAAGGAATTGAGACACGTTGTTGGGCTAGTCAATATAAACAAGCGTGCGAGCGTCTTGCGTCCAGTTGGTCGGATCCTTGACTTGTAACCGGCAGGTCCCGGGTTCGAGTCCGGCTACTCGGCGTGTACCAATGAGACTCTTTTTCAGAGCCTATGTACGCAACGCGTACGATGAAGGACAACATCGTGATGAAACCCGCAGACCACAAGGTGTGTGAACCCTATAACGGCGATGTGCTCACCCTCTGTGACGTTGGGTTAAATACGATTGGTGAACCGTGAACATTTGCTTTAGCAAGTGCCTCTGCCTACCCCGCTTTGGAGTTAAAGGCGTGAAGTGTATTTTTTTTTTCAATATAAACAACTTTTGCTATGGGCACAATACTGGAAATGAAAAAGTATCAGGTCAACATTCACGAACTTTTGAAAGAGACTGCCGAATGTTTACGACGATTTCAGAAATCAATTATTGGCTCTGTAACGAATAATCAGCCTCGGGTCGGCTGCTGCCTTTAAATGGCATGTAAATTACATTTTGGACCGAAAAATATCGTGTAGTAAATGGCGGTACCGTAAAATGGAGCTATTTGGTAAACGGGGGAGGAAGGCGGAGGGAATCTGGAATGCTCAATAAGAAATTTTAATTCAATATAACTTCATCTTGCAGTATATTAGGTAGTGTAAGATTATTGAATTATAGATTTAAGAAATAACTCAAATCTCATTAATTGTGAAGGGGAATATCAAATCCGCAACTTATCTTTGAACTTAATTCCGAGTTTTTTTAAAATTTCGTTTAACATGTTGAATCGCACCATCCTGGAGAAGAAAAGTTAAAAAACTGTGTAAATCCCTTATTAAAGTATTATCAAAAACGATTTTATTTTTCAACATCACATAATTTATCCAATCATAGTTTTTATTGATTTTTAACAAATTGTAAAAAGTGGATATGTTGTGGTTCCGATATTCACCTCCTCAATTCCTCATCACCAGCCACAAGACGTCTATTGTTGGACGAGGGCCTCCCCAAATGATCCCCCATGATAATTTGGGAGGAAATGTCAATAATTGCCACGCTTGGCAGGAGAGTTGGCGATCGCAGTGGTGTTGTGGTTTAACTCACAGAGAGCGCTGCTGCCCGTCCTCTGGAGAGTTCCCTCGGTCGCCTTGCCGCGACCCCCACGACGGGTAATGGTTGGACTGGGGTGGTAACACATGTATTATATTCGCCGTTACCACAAGGTAGCAATTATACGGTACGGTTGAACTTAAGTGTTCAGAAAGAGGCAATGTAAGATTACCTCTACTTGTCCTTTTAGAGACCTTCAGCGCATATCGCTCTCTCTATTAATTAGCATTATTGTGAGTGAGAGAGCTAGAGCCCGGACTTCGCTGGAGATAAGCGAAGCAGCGAAAATTAGCAAGGAGTGTTTATTGCCTAGGCAGAAAGAAGTACACAATTCAAACAAAGTACAATTTATGTCTAAAGTCTGCGCGATGTAAGAAGTCTATTTTGAGATGTGACTGAGGTGACTGAAAGTGAGGTTTCTTTGCATATTAGATCACAAAAAAACGATATTTTCTCATTCGATTTTGATGTTTCATCGGTGTTTATTTAAATATTATCGATTTACTTAATATTTCTGTTTTCCTTTACTTTCGTCTTAAACGCCGTAAATTTTTACTTCGTTATTTGCGTTCTATTTTATTTTTTAAATCATTTCATGGATGTACGTTTCAGTCAGTGGCGTGCACTGGCTTTTACGACAAGGTAGGCAGTAATCCCCAAGGATTGACATCTACGTAGGTAACTTGTCTTTACGAAATATAAAGACAAGTTACCTATACTTCTCACCCACAAAACACAGGACCTTCGTCAGCTTAATTATGTCGTGAGTACAACAAAAAAGGATCTAGCAATAACTCTTATTATTAGGTCGGGTAACCAAAAATACTAAGGTAGGTAGTGTATTTTGCCTATATGGTGTGCACGCCACTGGTTTCAGTGGTATAATGAATGTGCCAAAATTGGCTTCTTACAGCGCGCTGACTATAGCACACGGAACTCAGACTATAGTCAAAAGGTAAGTGTCAAATACTCTCTGAAACTTTGTCAATCAAGTCTGCCCATGTCTTTGGTTTGTTAACCTGCCCCGATCTCACTTTACAGCCAGAAATACACATACACAGCCCTAAATGCAGTGGTTCCCAAACATCTTTATTATTTATACAGCGTGATATGGAAATACACTTTTGAGTCGAATACCACTGTTTCTGGAAACCCTTCTGAGTCCATATGCCCGTAACGCAAAATAAATAATTGACCTTGAAAATCTTGATCAATAAGTTAGAGAAAATATACAGAACGAACATTTCTACAGCCGCATAGGTATAAAGTCAGTGTAGTGGCTCATAGGGAATCTCCAAAGAACGCATCGGTGCCACCCTCTCACTACGTCTAACCTGGAGAGGCAGACAAGAGGTGGAGGCTAAGATAGTCCTCCCCGTGTCTCAGGGCGTATACAGAAAGAAAGCTGGTAACCAGCGCTTATCGGGACATTGTATAGAATATTGTCTGCGCCGGCTACCAGCGCTGATTTCATTTCTAAGGATTTACCGAAAGGCACCGGTTACCAGCTTTCTTTCTGTATACGCCCTGAGACACGGGGAGGACTATCTTAGCCTCCACCTCTAGTCTCTACTTTGCACTCTGCGGTGCTGGACAGCAACAGGGGACCACACCTCGCTGCTTACCCTCCACAGGGTCTGTTCTGCAGTCGGAGCACGGGGCTACCAAGGAATTTGTGACATAAGTAAAGATTTCCAAGTCACAGTCTTAAAACGAGTAACAAATGGCATCACGGGACATACGTTAGACTCGATTTAAAAATAAATACACTTCACGCCTTTAATCCTAAAGAGGGGTAGGCAGAGGCACTTGCTAAAGCAAATACCTGACTTGATCCGGATACTTGACTTGATCCGGGAGGTCCGGGTTCGAGTCCGGCTACTTGACGTGTACCAATGTCAGATGTCAGAGCCTATGTACGCAACGGAACGCTCGTACGGTGAAGGACAACATCGTGATGAAACCCGCACACCACAAGGTGTGTGAACCCTATAACGGCGATGGGCTCACCCCCTGTCACGTTGGGTAAATACGCTTGGTGAACCGTGGGCATTTGCTTTAGCAAGTGCGTCTGCCTACCCCGCTTTGGGATTAAAAGGCGTGAAGTGTATTTATTTTTTATTATTATTATAAAGTACCTATTCATGCTCTTAGATCGCCATTCAAAAATATATTCAAAGTTTGACGCAAGTGCTGTGGGCTTCTCATGCTCACACTTTTAGAATCTCTGTAGAAGCGATAAGTCCGTGTATGGAAATGCGATAGTCACCCGAGCAGACGGTAAACATGTTCGCGCAGTCTACGTACAGTCGCGGGCGCACTTGATTTTACAGTGAAAGTTTACTCTGAGCTGCCATTATCAAGGTATTATTTGGTGGACGGGTCCAAGTTGGCATATTCTTCGGTTCGGTTTGTCTTGGACGTACCACTTCGAGTGTGCTGCGTTTGATTAGGAGAGTAAGTTAAAGCCCGGGAAGAGTAGATACCAATGAATTATGGAATACGGCAGAGGAAATTATTATGAGGAAAAATGTACTAAAAAGGTAAGTACACGCGATAGGCCCACCGTTTATCACTCGAGTCACACATAGTGAGACGTTGATCAATACTGATGTTACAGAGAGGAAAATGTATTACACAGTAATAAAATTATATTTTTTGGATAGTTATAATAAATACACACCATCAAAAGTGTCTAGGGATCAAGTACATTTTAGAAGATTGCAATCAAGAATATGTTTTACAAAAACTGAATTCATTCATAATTTATTCAAAATGTGGTGATGAGTCATTGATACAGGCATGGGGAATTAGGTAGGAGACCAATGCAGAAGATTAGATTTGATTTAAATAAATAAGATTTTTTTTAGAACTAAAAATGTTCTTAATCCCTAGACACTTTTGATGTGTGTAGTTCTATGGGATCGTTTTCGATATTTTTTTCTAAAAAAGCTATAAATATGTATTTTATATATCATATGTAAAATCCCAGGGAAATTCATCATCAGCCATATGACGTGCACTGCTGGACGAGAGCCTCCCCCAATGATTTCCATGATTAATTGGGGGGAAATGCCACAATTCCCAAGATTGGCAGGCGGGTTGGCGATCGCAGTGGTGTTGTGGTTTTAAATTACAGAGAGCGCTGCTGCTCGTCCACTGGAGTTCCCTTGGTCGCCTACACACCCCACAGCGGGAAAAGTTGGGCTGGGTGGGGACAAATGTATTCTATTCGTCACCACACGGCTAAGCTCGCAGTGCTGCGCCGTAATGGGGAATTTTCAGGGCCTCTGTTTCTCTTAGTTATGACAGATGGCGCTAGTTGTATTAGGGGGACAAATGTCAACGAAATTACTAACTTCAAGCAGTCCGTATTGAGGGCGACAGTATTTTTTTTATTGTTTGTCTACATGTTACAAATGTATCTGAAGTCTACATAACTACACTAAAATATAACTGACAGAAGTCCCCCCCTATATCTATGTATGTCATTAAAACGAACGAATCGACTCGAAACGAACGGTCGTTTTTAACCCCCGAAGCAAAAACCGACGTGTCTGTGTGAGGCAACGTAGCTCCCAAACGGATGATCCGAATTTAATGCGTTTTTTTTTTGTTTGAAAGCTGATTTAATCGAGAGTGTTCTTACCTATGTTTGATAGATATCTGTTCACTCACTCAAAAGTTATGAGGGTTGAAAGTGTGGATGAAAAATTTAACTTGCATAAATATGTCCAAGTGGGGTATCAAATGAAGAGCACGACACGTATATTTAGAATCTGTTTATTAAATGAAAATTGAACAATTTGTTCAAAAGTTATGAGGGTTGAAAGTGGGTAAAAAATTCGACTTTTAAATACAAATATGTTCAAGTGGGTTATCAAATGAAAGGGCACGATACGCACATTTAAAATTGGTGGTTTTTTTAAATCTGCAATTTAATTAATATGTAAGTAGTATTCAAACCGTTTTTTTTTGTCGTGGGGAAATCCGTTATGGATACTCCACCACTGACGGGGACAGCGGCGGGGTTATGTGGGAATCGCACCCACTAAAACCGTCATCGTGGGTGACCACTCGCGCGTTACTGCCGGGGCTCCCGGAGCGAACTTAGCCACTACATCAAGGGCGGCCTTAGCCGCGCTGGGCCCTCACGGAGTCATCATCAGCCGCATAATGTCCACTGATGGACGAGGGCCTCCCCCAATGAGATCCGTCATTTGGGGTGAAATGCCAGTAATCGCCACGCTTGGAAGGCGGGTTGGCGATCGCAGTGGTGTTGTGGTTTAACTCACAGAGAGCGCTGCTGCCCGTCCTCTGGAGAGCTCCCTCGGTCGCCTCTTACGACCCCCATGACGGGAAAAGTTATGCTGGGGTGCCTCACGGAGTATTCAAACCCTACTGTATAACACGGTCACATTATGTCGAGACCTGGCGTCAATGACGTCACGTCGCATCAGCGCTTATGCTTAGCGATAATGTGACCGGGTTATACTTGCCTTGTATTAGCCAAGTGAACGAGGCCTGGCTGTTAGCCGGGCGAGCGGTGCACGCGGCGAACAATGCCGAGCGACACCGACCACACCCGAACGAGCAAACACAACCGACAGGTCCTGTACAACAGTCGGTCAGCACCTAAGTACATACACCTACTTCATAAATGTCGCATCATTCGGAATGAGGAAATTTCCCGGAACGGTGGCGCGCCGAGCTTGTTTAGCTTTCCGAATGGCCACTAGATGGCGTTGGTTGTTTATGAAGTGTATCTGTCAGTCGTGCGTGTCGCGTCTGTCATTAAAGCTCTTCAGCGCGATGTCACTGTGAATGTACGAACATGATTGCTGATGATGGACACTAGGTTTCAGCGCTGTTAGAGAGAGTAAACAGAGATACTAAACAATTCATCTTTCGTGATGATATGAGGTAGTAAACCATTCATTTACTAGCTCTATAGTAGTAAGTAGGATTTAGTTGTAATTTAGTTTATAATTAAGTAAGTGTACTACTAACTATACTGTTGCTTTTGCCCTCACAGGGTTCATGTTTAATACTTTGCTATTTATTTAAGAACTTTTGCTGTAACATGAGTGCAGTAAACGAATTGAATTGAATTGATATAATTTAGACTGCCTGGTTTATTGAGTTAACACACCTTAAATATAGGTTACAATGATACTCAGTATCAGTAATAGGTTATACACACATCAAAAGTGTCTAGGGATCAAGAACATTTTTAGCTCTAAAAAAAATCTAATATAATCAAATCTTGTCTTCTGGATTGGTCTCCTACCTACCCCATGCCTGTATCAATGACTTATCACCACATTTTGAATAGTTTTTGTAAAATATATTCTTGATTGCAATCTTCTAAGATGTACTTGATCCCTAGACACTTTTGATGTGTGTACATAAATGTAACTATAGAGGGTTACGGTACACTGTTCTGTTTCAACCTTAAAAAAAATAAAATAAAAATACTTCACGCCTTTTAATCCCAAAGCGGGTTAGGCAGAGGCACTTGCTAAAGCAAATTCCCATGGTTCACCAAGCGTATTTAACACAACGTAGGGGGGGGGGGGGG
>SJJU01021460.1:0-11732 GCA_012932125.1 Conopomorpha cramerella | reverse complement strand
ACATACACTTCACGCCTGTCTCCCAGAGGGGTAGGCAGAGACTACAGATCTCCATTTGTCACGGTTCTGAGATACCCCTTTCGCTTCATCTCCATTCATACATCTTTTCATACATGACCTCCTTCACACTTTTGATATGTGTTATATACACTATGTATATCGACTAAGTACAAGTACTCATATAAATGAGGGACAGAGTTGTGATAATAGAGTTAAATAAAGCTAGGAAGTCATGTTTGTAAGCATGCCACTAAAGAGTACTGTGAGTGTGCCAGCTCTTATTGATCGACCTGTATATTGCATGTAAAATGACCCCCAAGCAATAGTCTGGCAAAAAATAATTATCATCTCCATACGAAATGTCATCTCTCAAGACAGTATTTATGTTTATTTTGTAGGGAAACGAGTTTTTTTTTTCATTTCCCCGCATTGTCGTCACAGTGAAAATTGTCCATATTGATGAGCCCAACAACGTTTTTAACACTATTGTTCGGAGTCCTTTTACACTTAGTAAGCCCGTTTCCGAGAGTAGGTAGGTAGAGATTTCGGACCTGTCATGATCCGGTGAAAAGTGACATTTCTCTGCATAAATAGTTCAATGTGGAGGAAGGCATACGATATGGTTGTGGCGTACCTTTAGGGAGGCCTATGCCCAACAGTAGACGTCAGTGGGCTGACATGATAAGTTGAACAATAAAAAGTTGTAACTTATACTTTATTGTATTTTGCATACGTCAAAGAAACATGAAATGTTAGAAAGGGACAAAAATGTGACAACTTACGTGTAAATTTTGTTATTTATATCGCCGACTTTCCAGATCAATAAACTTTTTACCAGAATGGTGCAAATGAGTAAAAACAGTCTATAAACTGGAACAAAAACGAAATAGGTCTTTTTTTGTAATGAAACGCGCACAGACATTATAACTCAATATTGTTCACCGGGTAGTCGCGAATATAATCAAAGACAAGCTCGACTTACCTTTGTTATTTCAATGTTTCGACGCAGTTGCATGTCTCGTGGCCACGAGTGGATTTTTGTCTTTGATTATTTTTTTTATTTAATACTTTATTGCACTAAAGGTACAAAGGGTGGACTTAATACTATAAAGTATTCTCTACCAGTCGACCTCACAACATGGGGGAACAGGTGCGGGTCAGTATTATTAAAAAGTACATTGATTATATTCGCACCTATATTCCCGGCGAACAATATTGAGTTAAAAACGAAATAGACAGGAAGCGCTTCTGAGACAAACAAGCAACGCTCAAAATGTTTGTTCAAATCGTAAACCGACGGATGTCAAGACGAACTCTGTATCGCATTATCCATTGACACACAGACAAACACTTCTCGTAAACACAACACCCTCTCTGCACACACACTTGTGGCCCAATAGCATTAAACTTGACACGGCAAAATCACTCTTAATTGAAAGCAATAGAGTTCTTGACTGTGGTGTCACGAGGGACTTTCGCACAAATATCGAATTACCAATGAAACAGAGATATTTCGGCTGACTCCTTTTTCTTTTTACGCGTTTCTGTTTTGTTTTTTTAGAGATAAAGGTTGTAAGGATCATCTTCAACTGTGGTGTTTATAATCTGTATAACCTTTTTCTTGTCTGTAGTCTCTGCCTACCCCTCTGGGAGACAGGCGTGAAGTGTATGTATGTATGTATGTTGTTCTCTGGATGACTTTACGAGAAGCTCGTTGTATTGTTTATGTTATAGTACAAAAGTATGTACCTAATTAATATAGTATGCAAATGTTATCACTTCTCTGTCGTATTAGGTTTTTGCCTGTCAAGATAGATGTAAGTTATGGTGGTGAAATAAATAAATCTCTAAACAGAAAAACTCGTATTTTTTGTGAAGGTCACGACGCAAAAGTCACTATCGATACTGACGGAAAAGGGCATTGTATAGTGAATGCAAAAAAAAAAGAATTATTCGAAAACGGCCCCAATAAAATGGCAATGAAATGAAATTGATTTCATATCATAAATCGCTAACTGCAAATTTAATTCAATGAAAATCCGAAAAGGACTTTGATTTTATATTTATGTTCCAATAGGACACAATTTCATTCAAGCGCACTGCAAAAAATAAGTTAAAAGCAGATTGACTTCAATTATTCAAATTTAAAACATGTACAGAGCAAAATGTACAAAAAGAATATTGTACGGTTTTTCGGTAAATGATCAAATAAAGCTACCGCAAAAATTCATACATCGAAAGTATTTTTACGTTTAAGATTTATTTTTAAAATATTACTTTTTTATTTATGTTTTCTCTCCGTCAATAATCGTTCTCAAAGAGGTTCTTTTATTAAAAAAAAATACTCACAAAAGAGTGAGACCGAAGATGAACTTGAGATGCATCTCTTTCCCACTTTCTTTGATACATGGTGTTTTTTAGGGGTAGGCAGAGGCACTTGATAAAGCAAATGCCCACGGCTCACCAAGCGTATTTTAACCCAACGTGACAGGGGGTGAGCCCATCGCCGTTGTAGGGTTCACATGGTGCGGGTTTCATCACGATGTTGTCCTTCACCGTACGACCGTTGCGTTGCGTACATAGGTTCCGAAAAAGAGTCCCATTGGTACACGTCCAGCAGCCGGACTCGAACCCGCGACCTCCCGGTTACAAGTCAAATATCCGACCAACCTGACCACAGACGCTGTGTTTTAAAGTACTCAACAATATGAGTATTAGGTACCTTGGAAATAGTAGTCTTAGCGGTTGTTCACCGCCACCATCACCTGATATAGGACGTCATCAAGAACGAGATCATCATCATCCTGTATTCCTCCACTGCTGGACACAAGCCGAGAGCGAGATGATGGCGCCGATTTATACACACATCAAAAGTGTCTAGGGATCAAGAAAAGTTTTAGCTCTAGAAAAATCTAATTTGTTTAAATCAAATCTAATCTTCTGTAATCTTTAATTCCCCATTCCTGTATCAATGACTTATCACCACATTTTGAATAAATTATGAATTAACTCAGTTTTTGTAAAATATATTCTTAAGTAAATAAAAAATACACTTCACGCCTTTATTCCGGCGGAAGAAAGAGGCACTTGCTAAAGCAAATGCCCACGGTTCACCAAGCGTATTTAACCCAACGTGACAGGGGGTGAGCCCATCGCCGTTATAGGGTTCACACACCACACACACATATATTCTTGACTAAAATCCCCCTATGATGAAAATGATCCCTAGACACTTTTGTTGTATGTAGAGGTACATTTACTATGATGGACAAATGTGAAATCGTCCTCCCATTCCTGTCACTTTTCATTATAACTGTACTTATTTCTCGTGGGATGCTTTTCTGCCTTCATTCGTATTTGATAACGACAGTACTTTCCTCTACTGCCACACACACACGAACACACACACACACACACATTCACACCACAGCACTAATCTCCCGGGGTTTACCATTCGTTACGGAGTATCAATTAGTGTGAACGTATAAAATTTCTCGTATACATTTTTTGTTTAGTCTACCGGGGCAAATGCAGCATCACCGCACCGGGACTATTTCAACTTTTCGTGTATTTTAACTAAATTCAAAGTTGTGCTCGTATTTACCCTGTAGTCGCATTTGCCCCGGTCGACCTCAAGTATATCATACTAGTGGACTCGACAGACGTTGTCTTGTCTTAACTATTCATCATTATCAACCCATACTTGTCCACTGCTGGACATATGCCTCTCCAATTGCACGCCATTGTGATCTGTTTTCGGCTTCTCGCATCCAGCTTCTGCCAGCCATCTTGCGTATATCATCAGTCTACCTTGCCTGAGGGCGACCTACACTCCGTTTGCCGAGACGCGGTCTCCACTCGAGAACTCGTTTTCCCCAACGGTCATCGGTTCGACGGCTAATATGGCTTGCCCACTGCCACTTCAGCTTGCTTCTTAAGTATTAATATGAATAAAAAATTAGTATAACCTCCAGTGTGGCCTGTGCCCAGCAGTGGATGTCTTTTTTTTCTTTTATAAGAACCTTATGCTGTCATTAATAACCACAACAAAGGATGATTTAACGAAATCAGTCCACCCGTTCCGGAATTATAACATTACAACTAAGTGGCATTAATTTTTATATAATTATATAGATTTCACTGTAAGCTTAAAGTTTGATTTTGATTTGCTGATAATCTTATGGAGGCCAAATCTTCGATGACTACGATGGTCATTTCCTTTTTAAATGAAACGCGCACAGACATTATAACTCAATATTGTTCACCGGGTATATAGGCGTGAATATAGTCAAAGACAAGCTCGAGCTTACCTTTGTTATTTTACTCGACGTTTCGACGCAGTTGCATGCGTCGTGGTCACGAAGTGGACTGGAGTGGCAGCGGCTGCTGACGTTCCTGGTTTGGACGAATCACGCAACTACCTCAAGAGTCACTATTTCTTGATTATAACTCGGGCCTATAATACCCGGTGAACAATATTGATTACGTGGTCATTGTTGGTTTCGTTACTTTCAGTTTACTGGAAGTGTCTGGAAAAACAAGTATAGGCTTAATTTACCTCTGCTGTATCAGAGCGAAGGGTAAAGGCTATGAAGGGTACCCACAATAATTATTTTTTAACTGTCAGTATTCAATATACGGTTGGTCAAGAATGTAGTTTTCCATTTTTGATGACACATCCTTTGACAGTAAAACTCCATAAGGTAGAATAGAGTTGTTATATCATGACAAGTAAAAAAATGTACCTTAACCCAACCAATGAGCAACCACTGTACTCGGGGACTGACAAGTGATTTTAAACTCTATTACTTGGTAAAAAAAAAGTACACTTCACGCCTTTTAAGTCCCAAAGCGAGGTAGGCAGCGTTTGGTAATAAAACCAAATAAAGAGTAACTATTCATCCGGGCGTTAATGAGTTAATGTATAATAAAACATATACATAAGTTTGAACCTTGGGGTAGTAGACCAGATTCAGACATGGTAAGTTTTTTACTGCAGCAGTGGTGAGCTATTCTCGTCTCTCAATGTAGGTACGCGTGTGTAAGTATATTTCTCTCTCGCTCGTAGCAATGCTGGGTGACAGAGGGGGCGATATGCTCTCCGACCAACTCCGATTACCAGAATACGTGCATAGGGAATGATGGAAATGACTAGTTCACAAACTGTTGCGCTGATGCCGGTCGCAGGAGGCTCCGTCATGATGGCCGACGGCTTTATTAGTAGCTTTTACGTTTTGATGGATTGGAGACTGCGCAAGAAGTGAATTAGTCTAGAACGGAATTTCAGTGTATTTATTAACTTGAGCGTATCTTTGTGGAAATACATTGTTGTTAAAAAAATATTTTAGGTAAGTTTAAATCTGCAAAAATATACAAAAAACTTTTTCGTGCATTTTGATTTGAGAATAACCGTAAATTGACAAGAGTACAGGAATTAATCTTAGTAGTGGGAATAAAAGTTATCTTTTAACCAACTTCAAAAAAGGAGGAGGTTCTCAATTCGTCTGTATTTTTTGTATGTCTGTTACCTCAGAACTTTCGCCTGGGTTTAGGATATTTTCTTCTTTATTTGAAAGCTGGTGCTTCCAGTTTTGTCCCAAATACATTTGGTTCAGTTCCGACAATGGCATCCATGAGAAAACCACATATGTCAAATGTTACTGGTTGAAGTCGGTTCTTTTTTCTTTAAGTCATTATGGTAAAGAGAAAATAAAACTTTCCAGCATTGTCGCTATAGCTGTTCATTTAACGTGCCCAACAATGTTTCTAAGACCACGGCTCAGGGTCCTTTTACACGGAGTATCGTGGACAGAACCACGCCATTAGGGCTTATAACTCAAACCAAAAGCAATTAGACTTGCAATGCGAAACTGACGTTTAGAATAAAACGAGACAGCATAATGGACGACATGAAGGAGTGAAAGAGTAAGAGAAAATATTTTCTATCCCCTACTGCGTGACTGTGTTGTGTGTTATTTTTTCTTTAAGTTATTAAATGATTTTCATCACCCAGTATTCTTCCACTGTTTTTTTCACTTTGGAAATAAACCGACATAACATTGTGCCAAGGCAATCGAATCTAGGCAGATATACTCGAGAACTTTTGAACAATGTTGTTATCCCGTTCTATCATTTGCCAGTAAGGCGGGTGGAAACCGAGTTTTAATTAAAGATAGCCATTTTTTACAACAAGGATGTAAAAATTTAATCAATTAATTAAGAGAAAGAAACTTTTTCCAAATTATTCGTAAGACGTGATGTCTATAATTATTAAACGTCACTGCACTGCTTTAATTGGAATTTCAAAATGGCTGCGTTATTTTTTTTAATGTCGTTCTCCGTAAACATACTCTTTGCTTGCTTTGAGGATGACTTGTGTTTTTGCTTACCGCCGCTAGAGGGCGGTAATTAGAGGTTCTTCACTAGCTGAATAACGTTTTATGGATGACTCCGGGAAAAAAAATGGAAATCAAGAGGGAATGTTGCAGACTGGCTTTCGGAGATCGGTATTTTTGTGCGCTGTTTTTTTTTGGGTTGCATACCAAAATTCTGTAGCGTATCTTAATGTCTATCTCAAGTTATTTAGCGCAGGATTTAACAGACTTCTTTTCCTTCTTTAATGATCATGGAAACAATTCCTAATTCTTTTAGTGTTAAAACTGCCAGATAAAGAGACATGCTGCATGTATAGTTAAACGGCCTAACTATAGGCGTCATAACAATAATCATCTATTGTGGTCTATTTTACTGTCCGCCATGTGTTAATCTGGAAAAGGTGAAACGAATGCGGACCTTAGCGAGGGAAAATAATGCAACCTCTCTGGGGCTCTTACCATGACGTTGGTTATATATCTACAACAAAGTATCTTTTGAATGAAATGAATGAATAATTTCCTTTATTGCACACTGTACATTACAAAATATAAAACTAACAATGGTAAGATTGCAAATGGCGACCTTATCGCTCAGAGCGATTTCTTCCAGGTAACCTAATCTATATACATATAAAGGACCTTAACATCTAGTGTAATGGGTAGTGTGTGTCGCTATCCGGTCGAGCATGTTCTATCCTACTACTAAAATAATAAGAGTAAATAAGTATAAATATACATAATAATGGTAAAAAAATAAAATAAAATAAAAATATTTACAGTTACTATACATACTACTATACATATATAAACCAAGTAAATATACTGATACATACCAATTGAATACATACAATATAAGCACAAACTAATCTGATAACATAAGGAAGTGCTCTCTAAGTTTGGCCTTGAAGGATTCAAGCGTTTTTAAACTTCTTATGTGAAGAGGGAGAGAGTTCCACAGACGGATTGCAGTAACGGTAAAGAATTGCTAAAGAATTGTTGGGAATGTTGAGGACATTTAAGCGTTAAGGAATGGCAGGAGCGCATAGAGCGGCTACTGGACGAAGAAGAACTAATAAATTGAAATTTACTTTTTAAATACTTAGGTGCAGTGGGACTGAACAATATGGAGTAAAGAAGAGAGAGGACGTGAGCATTCCGGCGCAGACGGATGGGGAGCCACTTGAGCTTGGCGCGAAATTCGGACACATGGTCGTATTTACGGAGGCCGTAAATGAAGCGGATGCAGTAATTTTGGAGTCGCTCAAGTTTGTTAAGTTGATCTTCAGTAAGGGCAACGAAACAGGTGTCAGCATAATCTAAGATGGGGAGAAGAAGGGATTGAGCCAAAGTAATTTTGGTGGCAGTGGGCAAAAAGTTACGCAACCTTCTGAGTGATCCAGAGGCGGCAAATAGCCTTCTGCTCACCTCATTTATTTGCGGTATCCACGACATGTTTTTGTCGAAGATAACGCCAAGATTTTGATTTTTTGGTGGCTTTGTAGTTCATCATCCAATTTAATCCAATCGAGTCTTGATATTGTAGATAATGCTGCACATTTTATCACAGTAAAATAAACAAAGCACATAAAATAAACCAAGAAATGTGTATATACAATAAAATAATAAATAATTAAATATTTCTCAACAACACACATAATTGTCTTCATCCCATCTTAAGTAGCTAAAGCACTTGTGTTATATATTTTCGATAGCCTTTTCAGGACGTAAAAAAGAGCAAATTAATTAAATCAATTTTTAAAATATTGTCAAGGAGTTCCATTTTATGTATTGTTGACAAGTGGCCAGTTCTAAGAACTTTCAGTGTTACCCTGGTACTTGTCAATCAGTATCTACCTCCTTTATAACTTTGTAGTACACATTACTCGACGGCTGATGTTATAAGTGCAAACGAAATTGTTCCACTTTGATAGCAATCCCTATTTTGTCAGTAAACAAATCTGTCGATTCGGCATAGAATCCAATCGTCCAAACTAAAACATTGCTCAGTGATTGGTCGGCAGCCGGCACCAAAAACGTAATGAAAATGAATATTAATCCAATTTGAAATTTAAATGTGCATTTAGCCGATTACATGCAAATTGGAGTCTATTGCAAAGTGGTTTACACTCGACAGGCCGGAGAACTCCGTATTTGTTTTGAACATAAATATTTATACAGCTAAATCACTTTCGGGGGCCTATTTTATAATCACCCATTAAAAATGTTACGTAATGAACAGAAAGAAAGGTTTTCTGTTGGTTGTAAAATCATCATCATCATCAACCCATACTTGTCCACTGCTGGACATAGGCCTCTCCAATTGCACGCCACTGTGAGCTGTTTTCGGCTTCTCGCATCCAGCTTCTGCCAGCCATCTTGCGTATATCATCAGTCCACATTGCCTGAGGGCGTCCTACACTCCGTTTGCCGAGACGCGGTCTCCACTCGAGTACTCGTTTTCCCCAACGGTCATCGGTTCTACGGCTAATATGGCCAGTTGTACAATGTGTACTGTGATTAATTAGTACATTATTACTAACTGTGCTGTTTCCCGACTCTTTTCCGGGGAGAAAACCGGGATGAAATATACCACTCACTCTTTGAGGGTAGTTACGCATTCGTATCAAACTAGTGAACGTCGCAGCCGCCGCACTCCAGTCCACTCGTGACCACGACGCATGCAACTGCGTCGAAACGTTCGAGTAAAATAACAAAGGTAAGCTCGAGCTTGTCTTGATAATATTCGCGCCTATATACCCCGGTGAACAATATTGAGTTAAAATTTACCAATATTTTATGCAGATTGTCTGTCCCTTCAAAATCCAGCAAGTGGAATCGTTTTGCATCTGCTTACCGTTCTGGGTAGACGTGATGTTATGTATCCTAGTTTCATAAAATAACTAAAACATATACATGAGGGAGCTCTCCAGAGAACGGGCAACAGCGCTCTCTGTGAGTTAAACCACAACATCACTGCGATCGCCAACCCGCCTGCCAAGCGTGGCGATTACTGGCATTTCACCCCAAAATGACGGATCTCATTGGGGGAGGCCCTCGTCCAGCAGTGGACGTTATGTGGCTGTGAATGATCGATTACATGATGTCACATAATACCCTAGTAAGTCAAAAGCCACTGATTCTATATTGAATAAAATTTCGGGTCAAACAACAATGTCCAGAAAACAAAAAACCGAACTCTTGGCTGGAAAAACCGAACGCTTGAGAAGCCGAAAACAGTGGTGTGCAATTTTACAGGCCTATGTCCAGCAGTGGACAAGTATGGGCTGATGATGATGATGAACTCTTAGTACAATATGTGGAATCAAAAACTCAAGGTTTCGATTGATTCATTCACCAACGCAAAACCATGCCCCTAGAAATCCGTAATTTTCCACAGGGGTTCTTTTTGTATTTATGTGAGACAAGGACGGATTTTCCTAAATTCTTCCACTAATTGCGTAGAAGTTTATATTACGAGAAAAACGCTAAAGAAGAATGAATTGAAGTTATAGTTCTGAAACTGGGTGGTAGTATTTTCAAATAGAAAATGAAATTTAGAAACAGTGATTATTGACACTCAGCAGAAGTCACTCTGTATTTAAGGATTATGTACTCAACTTGTTATTTATGTTATATTTTTTAAGTTGCAGTCGATTGTATTTAAATGTGCTCGATTGTGATAATGAACTAAAAACATTACTCTGTAGGATATGATGCCGTACCATTGTGAACATTCTTTTATTATTTTTGAGTCTGTGCGAATACTTGGCTCACGATCGGGAGGTCGTGGGTTCAAGACCGACTGCACTCTGAACGTATACCTATGGGTACACGTCCAGTGTACGTGTATGTACTTTTCAGAGCCAATGTACGCAACGCAACGCTCATATGGTGAAGGAAAATATCGTGATGAAATCCACATAACATAAGATATGTGGCAGTGGCGTGCATTGGCTTTTACGACAAGGTAGGCAGTAATCCCCAAGGATTGACACCTATGTATAGGTAACTTGTCTTTACGAAACACAGGTACGTACCTATGAACTTAACCACCAAACACAGTACCTTCGTTAGCCTATGTCGTGAGTACAACAAAAAAAGGATCTAGCAATGACTCTATTATTACATCGGATAACCAAAATACAAAGGTAGGCAGAGTCTTTTTGCCTATATGGTGTGCACGCCACTGATATGTGGACCCTTGAGTCGAGTTAAACACGCCTGGTGAACCATGAGCACTTGCCCTCCCCGTTTTGCGTAAAACGCGAGAAGTAATGTATAATAGTAGTGTTTGTACCACCACCACACTATTGACAAAGTTTCAGTCCCTATTTAATAATGCACTAAACACGTTTCAACTCAATTCGCCAAGTATTTTGTCATTGTACATAAAACACGACAAATTTAACCTGACCTCCACGTAAACGTAAAAGCAAAGACACGCCAGCTCACTGTTCAACTTCGCTCGTCCACGAACACAACTACTTAAAAGCTAAACACTTCCAATAAATCCGATCCCGATAGCATTATCCCACTTTGCACTTGATTATCCTCATTAGTACATCATCCGTCTCTGTTACACAATTTAAGATAGAGCGGGAGAGCTGTACGAGGAAATCGATAACACTCAATTTGGCTCGTTCGAAAAAGTTCCAAGTGTTTCCAATTGAATGCAGATGAAAGAAAGTAGTGAAATTGGTCACGGAAAAGTCTACAGTTTTATTTCACCTTGAGCTTTTTTGTACAATCATTTTGTATTTAAAGAGGTATCACCTTAGACTGGTCAATACTGTATCAATACTTTCTGTATCGTATTGAAAAGGACAAATTGAAAAAGAATAGAGGGGAACTGGCAGTACATAGTTTTAAAAAGAAAACAGGGGTTAGGTTGGAATGGTTTAATGCTTGCGCGGGCATCGGTTCCTTCGCTAAGTAAAGGAAAAATGGCGTCTCTGCACAATGTAGGTAGTTCACGCAGGTATTCATCGCTTATGCGCGGTTAAACTTTGTGTAAACTTAACCGAGGCGATGGTTAAAGTTTTTCAAAGGGATTTTTATACAGTCCTTAAACAATAAACGCCCTGTAATTTAAACAAATATATTACTCGTACAGATGTTATTCCGTATTTGGAAAATAGACACATCAAAAGTGTCTAGGGTTCAAGAACATGTTTAGCTCTAAAAAAAAATCTAATTTATTTAAATCAAATCTAATCTTCTGGATTGGTCTCCTACCTAATTCCCCATGATTGTATCAATGACTTATCACCACATTTTGAATAAATTATGAATGAATTCAGTTTTTGTAAAATATATTCTTGATTGCAATTTTCTAAAATGTACTTGATCCCTAGACAC
>SJJU01021455.1:0-13456 GCA_012932125.1 Conopomorpha cramerella | reverse complement strand
CTTCAGAGAACAAAGAACTGCGACAATATAAATGTGATTACTTCTTGTTGTCTTGTAAATGGCTTTCTTTTCCCCTCGGTTCTTTTGTGCGGGCTATTGTTTTGAAATATTTATTTTTTTTATTGCCGGAGTTTTTGAGTAACCAAGAGCTTTTTGGACGTAATTATCAAAGAAACTTTTGGCCGTTGTATAAATGTAGTAATGAAGATACTGTTGTTCGTTTTACTCTGTGTAGTAGAGAGGTTCGATCATGTACAGAACGAATGCAGACTAAAGAAAATAAAATGCAATCTTGCATTTTTTACACCAAAGCGAGGTTGGATTACAGAAAATGCAAGTGAAATGCGACGAGTCAGAAGCAATCTTAGATGGGCGTGCAACGTCCAAATTGCTGACGCTGTGAAAGAGTATCTATCGACAAGCCTATAATAAAAGATGTATGGATGTGAAAAAAGCAACACAAGCGTAAATTCCGCAATATATTTTAGTTTGGCGCCGTGTAGTGACGGCGCATAGAATACATGTGTCACCACCCCACTCCAACTTTTCCCGTTGTGGGGTTCGTAAGAGGCGACCGAGGGAACTCTTCAGCGCTCCCTGTGAGTTAAACCACAACACTACTGCGATCGACAACCCGCCTACCAAGTGTGGCGATTATTGCCATTTCCTCCCAAATTTTGGAAAAGTCATATATATAGCTAATGATGATGACTTCAGCCCCTACTTTGCAGTAATAGATCATAAACTAAATTCACTTCATCGTTCAAATATTCTGTTTCCTTTCACAAACATACCTAACTTTATCTAATCACAAAATTAATAAACCTAAATAGATAGTTCAAATACACTGGACGTTGGCTAATCGGGGCTCGTACGTCAACGACTAATGAGGTTGAAATGTTCCAACAATGCTCATTCCAGTTTGGGACGCAAATTACCACTGTAATAAGTTCTGATTCCACGCGTATCTCATTGCCTCGGAACTAGCGGTATGTTTCTGAATGAAGCGTTTTTGGATGCCTTATGTATGAATTACGTTATGACAAAGTTGCACCTTCTCTGAGCTTGCTTTTGAATGATTGTGTGTTCGAAATCCAAATTGTAACCACGAGAAACAACACACGAATACCTGCATCTCACAATCTAGAAAAAAATATCTATTTTAATTAGTAGTTTAAAAAATAAGTAACTGGGTACAATAGACAGGTTTACACACGCAGATATCTGGCAGTTTGGAATGTCCATCAAGCCAACACACTCGTTATACATTTACTCGTTCACTGTCAGAAAAATTGTCTTCTAGGCTCCCGTAATTGCAGCGACAAAAGATTTGCATTGCCGGTTTCCTTTCTCTTATTTAATACACTGCGGTCTTAGTATGTACAGTGATGCACATCGTCGTCATTTGTCGCTGCCGATGCACCCTTCAGTCCCCCTAGCAAAACGCTCCAAGAAAGAAATGACAGACATACCAGGCAATGCGATTGGTTGAAACAAGTCGCACGATGTGTGACATAGTGGCCAATCACTGCGCGTATTTGTTCTATGTCTTAGTACTACTACTACTAACTACCTTGCCTTTATTGACGCGCGTGCTACGGCTGCACATCGTTCTGTACTGCGTGTAAAACGACCTCGAGCAATTGTCTTAGAAACGTTGTTGGGCTTGTGAATAATATAAACTACTTTCACTATGGCGACTATGCGGGGTAATGAAAAAAAATCGCGGGGTTTCTTTGTATGTGCAAACCCGATTAAGGGCGAAGTAGGTATTGTATCTGCGCAATAAAGTTTCTCTTTACGTTGCTCTCCAAATTTCGTCAATTAAACGCTTCTAGCACATATACCGTACTGTGCTAAACAATAGCAAACATAGATGGTATCCTTGAGCGGATATCACTAACAGTTAATGAAACTCTTTCTTATGAATCTAGAGCATCCTAATTGGCTGAAATAACAAGCGATCCGCATCTTCGAATTGTAGCAATTCGAAGTAATACCGAGGTCGGTTGTATCTGTTTAGATTCATGTTGTTTTAAGCTTTTTTTACTTCGGTTCTGTATACTGTTCTTCTTGTTATGAACATTTTGGTTCTAATGGAATGTTTATTTTTGCATAATGGATCGAGCGTTCATTTTAGATACTAGATTTGCTTTGTCTAGTTGTTTTTAGTAGTTTCCAATATGTAGTGCAATAACAATGTTTAATATTATTAGATCGCTCAGAAGAATCGCTCTGAATGATAACCTCGCCATTTGCAATCTTACCATTGTCAATATTACATTTGTAATGTACAGTGTATAAATTATACATACACTTCACGCCTGTCCCCCAGAGGGGTAGGCAGAGGTTACAAATCTTCATTTGTCACTGTCCTGACATACCCCTTTCTTTTAATCTATATTCATACATATTTTCATACATTATAGGTTTCGAGAAATTTTCACGCCACCTTCCGCTAGGACATCACCAATCTGGTCGATGTATGTCCGTAAAATGGTACAGTCTAAAATACATTTTGTACAAAATCGGATATGTACAAATCCGTTTACTTACTTGTGAAAGTTTTGATAAGTGTTTAAGTTTTAACTAAGTAAGATAAGCAATATACATAAGTACTGTGATCAATGTAGTTGTTTGATTGAAAAACAGTCGTTCACTTCACTAACAAACTTTTATTTTCTACGGCGAAAGTTTAAATCAAGTTTAAGCTCAGCAAAACATCTTGTTTACATAAAACAGCTGGGTAAATCCGTAAAATTTTACTAACAAGACATTTTTCGTAAGCTACCTAATAATCTTGAAACTTTTACAACTTGTACAACATTGAAAAAGAAAGAAAACGTATCTCTACTTTCTCCTTACTTTTTATTTTGGAAGGTTTCTGTCGATTTTTTTGTTAGGTTTTCCTTAAACGTAGGATTATACAATAGGTGTTAAAAATAGATAGGTATTGGAAATTGGAATCCAAAGTTTATTTCAGTAGGAAGTACAAAAACCCTCGAAGATTCTGTAGAATGCTCTTGTAAAAACAATTGCAAGTACATATGTAAAATGCAAAAATGACTTAGTTCTACATTCATCGTCAACAGTTAAAGGGCCTGAATTTTAAATTAGATAAAAAAATTGAGGTTGAATAACATTAGGCATTATGAAAAACTGAAATCGCAGCGTTGTACATGATGCATTTTGGCATATACTTATGTACACGTGATTTCGACAAACACAAACGAAGATCATTGTAAAACTGCAAAAACTGGCGCAATAGCAGACATATTAAATCATCCCGAAATTCTCATCGAGAACGCAACACCGCACAAGCTCCATCATACCGCAACATCGGAAAGCCTTTATCACAAACAGACCTGTCCATTCAAAGAGCTAAAATACGAACCTGTTGTTATCCGAAGTGTAGATCGGGAGGTCCTCCGGAGGCTGAACCAATTTGCACGTAACAACGACTATCGGGGGAGTTCCGGAGCACGGACATCTACGATACTCAACGTGACATACAGCCGTTCGAACTTAGAACTTCGGCACACATCGCTTAGAGCAAGTCCGTTCACAGGTACTAGTTTCTTCGAAACTGTCGACAGTGAAATGCCCCTGAAGACCAGTCTTCTCAAGCGTTATTCTGTCGGGAGTTAATCCCGACAAATTTGGTAGGTACTGTACGTTAGTTGTGGAGCGCTTGATTTGGTTTTCAAACGGTTCTTTTGACGGGAATAGTTAATTAATTCAGTGAGATGTATTTTTAAGGCTTAAGAGGAGGAGGTCCTAATTTAGGACGCACTAAATCCATACTGGGACTATACTACGATGTTCCAGTGTACTGCTATTTTCATTGTGTGAAAGGCATAGCGCTAGATGAGTAGGTACTATACTGCTCTCACTGTCTTACAAAGTAAACAAAATGTTGTTTAATTATGTTTAAAATGTGTTGTTAATTATCTTCTTCATAAGTAAAAAAAAAAATATTCCAAAAACATTTAAAAGTTTTCAACGTATTCCTTCCACTAAACAGCGAAATAAATAACATAAAGTAAAAAATAACAAACAAATTCAATACCAGCCCATAATAATACATCACAATTTCATTGAAACGAAAACTTGTGCCGCGCAAGCATCGCGTTTGAACCGAAAAACCTCAAACTAACTGAAGCAAATGCTCCCATTAAAACTTTGGCCGTATAAATGTGGCGGGAAGCCTCACCGAGCACAATCTCGTAACTAACTCTTCACTACCCACGTCATAAGAAACTCAACTTCACCATTGAAAATCACGTAACGTTACCACCCTGAGAGTGGGTAACGTGAGACGAAAACTTCCACTATGTAGGTTACCATACGTTACAGCAGTAAAGCCTAAGCTAGACAACTACTTATTTCTTAGGCAACTAATTCCCGAGCTAAATTTCCTGACAAAAAAAATTGTACACAACACATCTATTACACAATCGAGGAGTGAATAAACTGTTAAATATACTATTAACTGTATACTAACAATTTATTTGACGCGCCCGTTTGTGTAGTGGTCAGCATGTCTGCCTCTATTCCGTAAGGTCGTGGATTCGATTACCACCGCTAACAGATATTTAGGTGATGAGCTTTTAAGTAGAGATGTTTTATAAGTATGCATTTAAAAGAAAAAAAAAATGTATTTAAGTAAGTACATTACGTTGTCTGAATTTCATAACAGATGTGCTTTAGCTACTTAACATGGGATCACTAATCATTAGTTTTAACAATTAGTGATTAGTGATAACAATATTTATTTATACGATGGGCTCACCCCCTGTCACGTTGGGTTAAATACGCTTGGTGAACCGTAGGCATTTGCTTTAGCAAGTGCCTCTGTCTACCCCGCTTTGGGATTAAAAGGCGTGAAGTGTATATACACACATCAAAAGTGTCTAGGGATCAAGTACATTTTACAAGATTGCAATCAAGAATATATTTAACAAAAACTGAATTCATTCAATGTGGTGATAAGTCATTGATACAGGCATGGGGAATTAGGTAGGAGATGAATCCAGAAGATTAGATTTTATTTAAATAAATAAGATTTTTTTTTGAGCTAAAAATGTTCTTTTGCTCTAGACACTTTTGATGTGTTTATTTATATGATGCTTTGTATTACATACATGCATAATTAGTAGGCGGCCGACCTCGACTTCGCAGAGGAACACTCGTGCGAAGTCGGGGTAGGCCGCCAGTCAACAGATAATCATTTTCCTGTCCTTATCCCACACTAGGTGGGGTCGGCGCAACACGTTTCTTTTCGCCATTAATCTCTATCATTCGTCATCTCTGCAGTTACACCTTTCACCACCAGTCAACAGATAAATTCCAACGAAATGGGAAATACACACTTTTGAATGTATACAACAAGTTCTTCAGTTTAAACACGCTTCCAATGAATATATTAGATAGTTACAGACACCTGAGGACTTTATATGCATAAGGCAGTATCTAATAGAGGTTGGATGTGCGCTGGGAATCAACCCGGGAGTTTGATTACGTAGGTACTACATTACTTTCACGTGCGGTACAAGTACGTGCGAGGTACTGTGAATTAGCTTTATATTAATAAGTACTAGTGGATGCCCCTTTATTTCATTATTTTATTTATTTTTTTACCCAACCTTTTATTTACTAATCTAAATATATAAGGAAAAGCTGACTGACTGACATATCAACGCACAGTCCAGCGGCTAAACGTAGGCACTTGAAGCAAGGATGCACTAAGAAAGGAATTCCAGAAATTCCCACGGGAACGATAATTAACGGCAAAATACTTTTGTATGAAAAATCTAAACCGCTCAAGTTAGACGCTTGAAATTTGGGATGCAGCATTTTGTTTATATGTATGAGCGCGTTTAATTAATGAATGGTAAAACCATTAACAGTTATTAGGTAAGTACCTACTTTCTAAATAAGCACGTGTCAGGGTATATTAAGCGGTTTAAAAATAAACTTCAAATAGGTAGTACAAAGAGTTGTAAGCCTATCTTATTTTTTAAATCTGTTCTTAAAATAAACCAATGGACATATTCCTGAATAATGTTCGTAAAATAAGTCTCCATTGAGCAAAAAAAAAGGGAAAATCCAACTGATACCCCTGGAAGTACCATACCATTTAGACAGAACTTAACCGTAAGTAATTTCCTAAGTAATCTGGTTCAAAAAAAGTTTGTCGACTTTCCGAAAGGATAGTAGTGCAAGCTGAGCTACATTTACATAGAAAATATAAGGAAGATAGCTCAGCCCAGCACTAATTGTATATCTCAGCCAGCGCTAGGTCTCAAAGCCACTTGCTATGCGAACAGAAATTGAACTGTCAGATTCTTTTTACATTCGAGATCAGTGAGGTGCTATTTTAACTTGCCGATATTAAATTATCATCTTTATTATTACTATTGTAAAATCTCATTAAAATACGCTACCGATCGGTGCTGAGGTAAAAAGAATTGAAGTAGCTGTAGCTGTCTCAGTACGTACGCCGTACGTTACGCCTGTGTATTGAAGGAGTTTTTCTTATTTGTTACTAGCTTTCCGCCCGCGGCTTCACCCGCGTGGACTTCGGTTATATTGCGGTATAAAGGAATATTATTGTTTTCCCTCGGGAATGTATTTCTTTTTTTCGGGATAAAAAGTACCCTATTATTTAAACCGGACTTCTAACTAAACGTCTGCAGAATTTCAAAGCAATCGGTTCAGTAGTTACGACGTGAAAGCGGAACAAACAAACTCACTTTCCCATTTATAATATTCGTAAGATGGTGTTTTGCAGGGTTTTGGTTGTGCCCAGTATCGCTGCGACTATTTCTACACACAAGTGTCACATTCTACTACATTTTGGTAGTATGCATCGCTCTGGAATCGTAGCCGCAAACGATGTACATTACTGATTTCGTTAGGTACCTACTTTAATTTCACTGTCGTCCCTAGTTAAACAGCGATGCAACTACGAAACAGACTTACCCCCCTGAAAAAATATTGTGATCAATACCAAGTAAGTAAGCAAAGAAAATCCCTTTCACTTCCACCGCAATTATAAATCTTTTCATAAATGATCTCCGGTTGCGACTTCGATATTTCATGCCACCTTTCGTCAGGACATCGCCCATTTGACGCATTATGTCTTTCTGAAGTGACCTCTACTCACCCTACCCATTACATGACATACCTATTTGTTCCAATACTAGGCGTATGAGGTGACCTAAGAGAAATCTGGGTTGCGAAAATTGTCAAGCTAGAAGGAAATTAAGAAGCATCATAGATTAGGTCGACTAAGGATGTATGAACAGGACGCACTTTTATTCAGGGAGTGTACATCGCTGTCTTTCATCCTGCATTGAGAGAGCAGTCAAGGGAAGAAAGAAGAGAAGAGCAGAAAAGAGCGTCTGCGGTCCAGTTGGTCGGATCCTTGACTTGTAACCGGGAGGTCCCGGGTTGGAGTCCGGCTACTGGACGTGTACCAATGGGACTCTTTTTCAGAGCCTATGTACGCAACGCAACGCTCGTACGGTGAAGGACAACATCGTGATGAAACCCGCGCACCACAAGGTGTGTGAACCCTTTAACGGCGATGGGCTCACCCCCCGTCACGTTGGGTTAAATACGCTTGGTGAACCGTGGGTATTTACTTTAGCAAGTGCCTCTGCCTACCCCGCTTTGGGATTAAAGGCGTGAAGTGTATTTTTTTTCATCCTGCATCGCTAAGAGCAGGAGCGCTAGATGCTTCGTGCTGACTTCACTGGCATGACGATAATTGCACTACAGTACCAAAATGTTATATATTATATACAATCATCATCATCTTCAGCCCATATTCGTCCACTGCTGGACAAATGGCTCTCCAATGGTGGATCCTCCACAGCTTGTGCCAACCATCTTGCGCATATCATCAGTCCACCTTGCCTGAGGGAGTTCTACACTCCGTATGCAAAGACGCGGTCTCCACTCCGTATGCCAAGACGCGGTCTCCACTCGAAAACTCGTTTACCCCAACGGTCATCAGTACTAAAGCTAATATAAGAAAAAAACATTCAGGGAACAGAACTACTTAATACCCATTATGACGTTTTGTTCTAACACTAATAGTTCCATACAAAATTAATACAACGAGCCGCCACCTAATTGTGAATCGATTACGTTCTAATGGTAATTGTCGTCAATAACGCAATTATTATATTGATTGCTTCACTAAAATAGACGTAATTAGTTTAATTCACGCTTACGTATGTGTAATTTTGGTAACTCTTCCTGTGTCGTTTAATCTATATATACAAAGGTAGGTCATGTATGAAAAGATGTATGAATGTAGATGAAGCGAAAGGGGTATGTCAGGACCGTGACAAATGGAGATCTGTAGTCTCTGCCTACCCCTCTGGGAGACAGGCGTGAAGTGTATGTATGTATACAAAAGTCTACCTCTATATATATAAGTCCTGACTCATTCATTCAACACTAACTAATCAATGCCCAGCCAAAACCCTTGACCCTAGAAAGCTGAAATTGCACAGGGATTATTTTTATGACGTTTACGGGATTCTTTTTATAACTTGAGATAAGAAAGGGTTTTTTTAAAATGAATCCCCTAAGGGGGTTAAAAGGCGAGTACAAGTTTTTACAAGAAAAACTTCAATATTGGTTCTAAAACTTGGTGGTAGGATTTTTTTTTATATAATACTGAAACTGCGCGAATAAAATCGCGGGGCGTTCTCTAGTCATCACTAAGGTAGAGTTGTTATAGTACAAGTGAAAAAACCCTAATGTCAAATGATATTGTACGAGTTTCAAGCTTAGGGTGATAGAGCAGTTTCCTGGTATTTTTCGTTTAACGTTAATATGATATTATTTTGATTTTTTCACCTGGCAACCCTGACTGTCGGGGCAATGGCGGACGTGATATCTGGCTCATATTACATATAAATTCACTCACCCCTTTACATTCCAAAGCGGAGAGAGCAGAGGTACAAGTACAATTTAAGCCAGATCGACCTCGTTTTCGTACCGTATCTAAATTAAAAACATTTAACCTCTTATCAAAGTAATACTTACCCATGGATCGTTCGATCCAAATTAATTCCTTTCAATCTATAAGGGACAGGGAAAAATATAAATAATATCCTCACCCTTTCACGGTAACATAAAAAAAGATACAATACATTCAAAATTACGTTTCTTTTAATCTTCTACGGAAAAGAGATATTACAGATTGAAATTTCGCCTCGCGCTATACATACTGATATGTATACTTAGATCTTTAAAACAGCAACAACAGAATTTGATGCGGTTTTCTTTAATAGTGATTCTTGTGAATTGTGGTTTATTTAATATATAAAATTTTCATGTCACAATGATAGCGTACACCTCCGAAACTGCTTTACCGATTTATACCAAATTTTATATGTGTATTCAGTAGGTCTGAGACGCGGCCACTATGCTTTTTTTATGCATCTATCAGTTGTATTTCTCCCAATACACGGGGTACAAAGGCAACTTATTATGAGAAAACAAATGTTTGCCGGGACATCTAGTAATATGTATAATACATGCAGAGAAACACTGTTAATAACAACGTTCGCTGAGTCGGCTAGTTAAATAATAAATAGTATGCGGCCGTCTCTATCCTAGATGTCGGATGCTTGGCTTGCAATCAGGAAATTGGACAGTGGTGTGCACACCATATAGCCAAAAAGACACTGCCTACATTAGTATTTTGGCTACCCGACCTAATAATAGAGTTATTGCTAGATCTTTTTTTTTGTACTCACGACATAGGCTACCAAAGTCCTGTGTTTTGTGGGTGAGTTGATAGAATATTTTGTAAAGACAAGTTACCTATACATAGCTGTCAATCCTTTGGGATTGACACCTTGTCGTAAAAGCCAGTGCACGCCACTGAAATTGGGATTCTACACCGGTTATACGAGAGTAGTACCACTGTATTGTACGATACGCAGTGCGTTTAAAACGTTAGCACCAGAATGTCCTTTGAATTTATATTTTGCCCCACGAATTTCAAGATCATTGACAAGATCTCCAAGGATTCTGTTCACCCTTGTAGGATTACATGGACATGAGTTTATGTACACGTGGTATGCGTATAATAAACATTTAGTTCAAAATTGCAAAATAATTATAGAAGAATTATATCACGCGTCAATTCTAAAAGCTTAATATTAATAAGTAAATAAACATTTCATACAAATACGATTATGTTTCTACAACTTACGATAATATTATAAAGGTCTTTATAATAAAGAGGGTACTTGTTAATTCATTTGTAATGTTACTGAACTTTGATATTTACCCTCACAAATTCTGTCGAAACTGAATCACGTTTCACAATTGAAGAGAACGTTTTAATGAGCAATCCATTTATTTAATTTGTGAATGGCAGGTACTTAAAGTTGCCAAGTCGTTCGAGACTGTCGGTTTGTCGGGATCGTAGCAAGGGGAGATCTATTGTCTCTGCCTGCCCTGCCGTGTGATTGTCTCCGCTTAATACTGTTATGTGATTACACAGTTTCAAGAAACAAGTTTATATTGCACGGCGTAAATCCGAAACGAAAACTGAATTAATTGACAGTATTTCTTCAATACATGACTCCCTGTGGCTTCACCTACGTGAATATCAACTTTGTGAAAATCCTTAGCTCTATTGACCATCAAAATTGGTAAAGTAGGTAATGCGAGAAAAACCTACCCTACCTACTATACCCTACTATAAGTGGAAAGAAGAATTATTTTTAAAAGCTGACAAGGCACGTCTAGATCAGTATTAAAAAACATAAATAATAATTTATTTCTTCAAAGAGCCCGGTGCTCTTTGGCCGGGCAATTATATTTTTGCATGGCTGAATTTCGATTAATGTCGGATTATGGGATAGGCCATTTGATTTTTTCCCAGACAGACGTCGTACCGGCCTTTTAACTTTCTTGTTGTACACACAAAGGGAGTTATTATTGTGGTTCGGTTTCAGGAGGAAATATATTCTCTTTTATATACCTATAGTATTATTTATAATTGAGCATCTGTTTAGCAAAGCAAGACCCGTGGACATCGGGTTTTATTTATTATTTTTATTAGTAAGTGTATACATACATACACTTCACGCCTGTCTCCCAGAGGGGTAGGCAGAGAGTACAGATCTCCATTTGTCACGGTCCTGACATTCCCCTTTTGCTTCATCTACATTCATACATCTTTTCATACTTGACCTCCGGCTTCGAGTACTTTTCACGCCACCTTCCGCCAGGACATCACCAATCTGGTCAATTTATGTCATTCTGAGGCTATCTCTACTCACCCGGCCCATTACATCAGCCATATAAATCTCATTCGTCAATCAACTTTCATCCATTCTCTCCATATGTCCAAACCACCGAAGCATGCCCTTTTCAATCTTGGTATCTATAGTATCTATAGGCACTTGCTAAGCACGTGCCCACGGTTCACCAAGCGTATTTAACCCAACGTGACAGGGGGTGAGCCCATCGCCGTTATAGGGTTCACACACAGTGTGGTGTGCGGGTTTCATCACGATGTTGTCCTTCACCGTACGAGTGTTGCGTTGTGTACATAGGCTATGAAAAAGAGTCCCATTGGTACACGTCCAGTAGCCGGACTCGAACCCGCGACCTTCCGGTTACAAGTCAAGTATCCAACCAACTGGACCACAGACGCTCTAGTAGTACAAATATATATGAATAAGAATATGTGTTGGTATCAAATGTGTACAATATTTGCACGGTGTCAAGAGGGAAAAGGCTGCGTTAAACGGTCTCACGTTAGCCAGGACTAGCTAATTGATTCGCAAATAGCCTGCAACACTAAACACCGGCTTTGACCTAAATCCGGTCTAGTAATACGAACTTCCGTTTCCCTGTTTACGATGGGTTGCGTTGTCTCTTTCATTCACAAAGTTTATTTAAAGTTTTCATCGATCGTGAGGGTTGAGCGTTGCGGTTTAACACTTTCGGGGACACAATCCGCCTGTCGACGTGATAATAATGAAACTTATACTGCCTAAAGTGGAGTGTCCATGAAAGTGTTGATGTGAGCGTAAAACTACCGTGGACATGCAATTTAAGACAATAGTAGTAGACTTAGTTATTAGTAAGTAAACAATTGTGTTAGATTAAAGAAAATTATTTTAACAGATTCTCCTGGCACATAAAAAACATTATTCTGTACCGGAGACGTATAATAAAAGAACTTTTTGTTTTTATATAGCCTGGTTTGTTACCCACTGCTGGAGAAAGGCCTCCCCCCAAGACTTCCACTACTCTCTATTTTGGGCCACCTCCAGCCACTCCGGTAGATGTCGATCCAGGTCGTCCCATCATCACCGCCTGGGTCGGCCAACCCGTTACAGCTTTCGCCCATCGATCGGGGTCTATTCGACTGACGTGGGCAGCCCAGTTCCAAAAATGTATAACCGATTTTGATTTGATGCAATTTTTATAGTCGTGACGTCAAATACTGATGGTAAAATATTATGTGTCCACGAAAAGGTTAATTAAAAACGCTCCAGTAAACTTTCGGCAGGTACTTCATTTACATTATACATATACTAAAGAATGCACAATCATTATTAAAGAAATAATATAATAAATCAACTTATAATCTTACACATCGATTTCCCTAATACGACACAGAAATCACAGAGTTAATTTATTTATAACACGGAAAGCTGTTATTTTTTATACTAACAAATAAAAAAGGGGACAAAATTGGCCATCTGCTGCAGTAACGGCACACTTGCGCTAATAAATTCAATAAAAACACAATGTCTCCGTCAAAATCGGATCAACTCCACAATGACGGTTCATTAAATAAAATAACTACAGCACAGACGATTAACTCACCATACGCGATTAGACTTTTCGATGTAATTTTCTCTTTTGGACAACAAAAAATGCTTGAACTACATCGCCTATAAATACCATACTCAAACGCCGACCAAAATACATTGGTCATTCAGTACGCGTTGTAAAAACGTCCCCTAATTCTAGCAATTGTTATGTAAATCTACCCGGGTTGGCTAAACAATGAATAAATAAAAGAAAAAGTACGGAAGAACGATTTTCAAAAGAGCCCGTTGATAGGTACACACTCTGACAGGTGGCTGGGAGGGTGGTTGGAACCGGTTTAAGGCGGTTTTGTATCCTGTTCTAACCAGATTTTTTTTTATTTGTACTACACTCTTAAATGGATTAGAAGTGGCGTGGTCAAATTATTTTTGTGTAACAAATGTAACAAGGGTCGTTTTGACGAGATTACATCAAGGTTAAATGCAGTCCACTGTCATTTGTCATGCATAAAATGACAATGACGATTTCTTGCACAATAATTTACAGCGGTTTTTCACTTGTACTGGTCCTAATACACGGTACTGAAGCCGTGTGGTGACGGCGAATAGAATACATGTGTCACCACCCC
>SJJU01021445.1:0-11021 GCA_012932125.1 Conopomorpha cramerella | reverse complement strand
AAGGGCTATGCTCGGCGTTTCTCTGAAGGATCGTATCAGAAATGAAGTGATCCGACAGAGAACCAAAGTCATCGACATAGCTCATCGTTTTAGCAAGCTGAAGTGGCAGTGGGCGGCCATATTTGCCGTAGAACCGATGACCGTTGGGGAAAACGAGTTCTCGAGTGGAGACCGCGTCTCGGCAAACGGAGTGTAGGACGCCCTCAGGCAAGGTGGACTGATGATATACGCAAGATTGCTGGCAGAAGCTGGATGCGAGAAGCCGAAAACAGATCACAGTGGCGTGCAATTGGAGAGGCCTATGTCCAGCAGTGGACAAGTATGGGCTGATGATGATGATGATGATGATTAATAACAAAAAAAAAAACAAAACATATAGGTAGATGCTGTATTCGTCCTAATTTATTGATCAGAGAAAAATTCTGTGGGGAAGCCATGGTGAATAACCTTACTGTTGAAAACACGCTCTACGGAGAATTACGTGACAACGGGAATAATCAACACTTTCTACGGATTACCAGTACAGCAGACTTAGCATGCGCATCAAGAAAGATACGACATAGTACAAATACGCGCTTTTATTGGCTATTATGTCACGGATCGTGCAAGTCATCTTGGTTCAACGAGTCGCAGCGCGTTATATATCTTGTCATTTCTTTCTCGAAGCAGTGTGCAGACATGGCGTATTTAATGAATAGCGTGGGTCCTAAAAAAAGGAAGGCACTTCTTTCATCAGAAATCCCTAAAGTTATATAGCAATGTTATGTTATATAGCTTGTACACACCGTAGTAAAGCTCCCTAATACCCCAACCCAACCCTAATATTCTCAATTTAGAAATTCTCTGGTTTTTCTTAACATTTCTTTTGGCTTAAAAATATCAAATTTAAAAAAACATTTTTTTGCGTTACGGATGGTTTTCATTAGAATAATAACTTTAGTTCCGGGGATAAAAGAGGGGGCGCATTTTTTATTTTTCTTATTTGTATAATATGATATAACATAATAAAATAAAAATCATGAATACTGAATACTGTGTCTGTGTCTGTTGTTTTCGGTACAGAACGCAGTAAGGATAAACAAACCAAACCAAATTCCTTAATTAAAATCGTTTTTAAATAAAAAATCTTTTATTTAAAAACGATTTTTTATAATTCCTTACAGTATACAAATAGCCATTGAGAAAACATATCGATGCAAATTTGCCTGAAAGTATGAATCTAATTATCACGCCGTCGCCGCCCGCCAGTGTGAGTGACACAAAAAATGATATAAACAATGGCTGTTATTTCCCAAGTAGCTTCCACAAGATACTTATTTGAATTTCCAATTGGATTGGAATTCATTATGATTATCACCTGAAACACGATTGTGTCTACGCTTTTGGGAGATTCGAGTATTAAATTATACGTTTTTGCACCTGAATGTACTGTGCTATTCTAGTAATTTATGTAAACGTACCTTACGTAGCCTACATTTGTTTCTTTTCAGTGTTTAGGTAAGTTTGTTTGGTTGTAATCGTTGTAATCGAATGTATCATTTTGATAACCATTTATGTGTTGAACCTTTCTACAGTACACTTCTTTTTTTTTGTTCAGTGACAGACATATACACACCTCTCAATTCTAAAGCTTGAGCTAAGTGGCATTTTCGAGGAAAACGCGGACAGTGAGTAAAGTGTATTTCGCTGTTTCATATTACCTTTAAGCCCGTTTTCAGACAAAATAATCAGTGTTCAAATTTCGCTTAGAGCATATTGCATAGTTTGTCTCTTTTACAGAAATGCGATTAGAGCGAAACAGGTAGTACCTGTGCTTGGAGTAAGTTTCAGAACACGGGTCTACGGCCCTATTATTTTGATACAATACCTTATCTGTACCTAAATGTTGCTCTAGCATAATTGGTCTATTTTGCGTCTATGCATATAAAACTCAAAGTTCTGACTGATTAATTCATCACTGACTCATCAAAGTCCAGCCCAAACCCTCGACCCTAGAAAGGAAACATTTGGCACAGGGGTTCTTTTTATGATGTTTATGTAAGGTAATAAAGGATTTTTCAAAATTCACCCCATAAGGGAGTAAAAAGGGGGGTAGAAGTTGATATGAGAAAAACTATAATTTTGGAGGTACGGTTCTAAACCTACCACCTAGTTTTGAATATAAATTAATACTGTAACTCAGTGAATAAAATACCCCCATCGCGCTTTTACAATAAGACAACCAGGAGAACGGCCAAACGTCAACCAGACGGACAACCAGGTTGATATACCACTTGCGCGAACCAAACGGTTTGCATCTACTGTCATAGTGCGAACCGCCAGGATGTGGAATGACTTGCCGGACTCTGTGTTTAGTACGCTCTACAGCTTCAAGTCACGGATAACTAGGTACCTAATGAACAAGTGTGCTCCATTGTAGATATCATCGCTGTTCAACATCAGGTAGTATGGTAGTCAAACGCTTGTTCACTGTGTTAAAGAAAAGGTAATAATATTTCCGGAAATGTAGTGAAAATATACAATGTGAATATTTATGAACAAAATATAGGCACAACACATTAGATACTAAGAAAGTATGTATATGTATCTATCTAGGTACAATAAATTACGCGCAAATGTTGCGTAACAACACGTGCTAAGTTGTAGAAAACTAGAAATTAAAAGCTATTAAACTAAATATCTTCAGGCGAGGCCGCCGCGAGCTCTTTTGTGTCTATCGCAGATTTCTAGACAAAAGGTAACCGAGTGTCGCCACGAATAATAGATTTTTATTGCCATGTAGATTTCTACTACGTTGAAATAATACATTTGCTCAGTAGGTCGGTAAACAATACGCATTTGTCGGGGTATTTGTTAGGAAACTTTATTTTATACCTGTTATACATATACAGTAAAATAATTACTATTAAAATGTGTCTATAAAATAAATTCAAACTGTCAGAACAATTTAGAAGTAATAGCCACTCCCGTGATTTTTTGCAGTTGCCCCCGGTTTATTTGGTTCGTCATGATTAAATGCTGATATCCATAGGACCACCTTAGAAATATCTTATAACCAACAAAAAAAAATCATCAAAATCGGTTCATAAACGACGAAGTTAAAAAAATACATTTCACGCCTTTTAATCCCAAAGCGGACTAGGCAAATGCCCACGGTTCACCAAGCGTATTTAACCCAACGTGACAGGGGGTGAGCCCATCGTCGTTATAGGGTTCACACATGCCGATGTTTTCCTTCACCGTACGAGCGTTGCGTAGGCTCTGAAAAAGAGTCCTATTGGTAAATGTCCAGTGGCAGGACTCGAACCCGCGACCTCCCGGTTACAATTCAACTATCCGACCAACTAGACCACAGACACTCCTACGACTAAGTTATTCGTGAACAAATACCGAAAAAAAAAACATAATAATATACGGTCAAATTGAGTAACCTCCTTTCTTGAAGTCTTTTTTTTAAACACAATGAACAAGCTTTCGACCACCATTCTGCCTGATGTTAAGCAGCGATGTGGTCTACGCTTAAAAAGAGAAGAGGTATCGTGTCTCCTTGTTTCTCCACCCCCTTAGGAAATATGGGCCTGAGTGTTTTAATCCACAGGTTGAGACGACCGAGAAAATGGTCTACAAGTTTTAATGACACTTCCTGTATCACTAGAACATCAAAACGTAAGGTATATATTGTTATATTTATAGACATTAATTTATTTTTGCTAAAAAGACTCGTGTCCAGCAGTGGACAAGTATGGGCTGATGATGATGATAATGATGATGATGATGAAAAAGAATCGTAAACAATTAATTCAGTACAATAGATAACCCATATAATGCATGTTAAATGCAATATACCTACCCATCGTTCCTGTGTCTGTCAGCAAAAAAGAGACTCCGACTCACTTTTCTCTAGATTAATTTAGTATTAGTAAGTAATGTTTCTATTTCATATAACATTAAGTGTTAAATAAGTATTTAATGTATGTCTTTCTTTGATGTGCTTATTCATGACAGCAGAAGGTTCTTATGAAAGAAAATAATGACAGTCACTGCTGGGCACAGGCCACCCTGGATATAATTAAGACAGGACAACGTCTGCCGAGTCCACTAGTAGATAAATAAATAATTGATTAATAATTGTAAAAAAAAATGCCTTAATATCTAATGGCATTCATGCGAGTATCAATCTTGCTAAATCATTCTTAAAGTATACATAACTATAATGTTTATTATATATAATGGCTATAGGCTGTAACGGCGTTAGACCACGTTAAGTTTTTCATGGTAATAGCTTTTACCTGTTCACTAACATACTACTAAAATTAACCCTGTTATTCACAAACGTTTTACTACTCTAGGGTCAAAGTTAGCGCGCGCTTCCGTCTGTAATGGAGTAGGATTTAATTGACTTAAACCTGAGAGTTTTCTCAGTATGTATCTAATCTAGGTGTTGCTATAAGTAGGTAAATGTTTAAATATATAGATATAACTTTTAATGGATAATTTTCAAAATTCTATCTATGATGAAGCACATTTGTTCATTAGGTACTTATGTACCCCCATGACTTAAAGACCTCCAGACTATACTGCGCAGGAAACACAGACTCCGGTGAGTCATTCCACATCCAGGCGGTTCGCACTATGAAAGTAGACGCAAACTGTTTGGTTCGCGTGTAGGCGTTCTCCTGGTTGTCCTATTGTAAAAGCGCGATGGGGTTATTAGGCTATGCAACTTCGTAGCACACACTCCAAAATGCACCCGATAGAAGGCATATTGCGGCGATGCTTAAGGCTTTGTAGCCGAGCCTCAAAAAGCTTGTCGTCACCTATAAGCCTTCTAGCAAGCCTCTTTATTGCTTCCGGAGCCTCACACAGGTAATTTGTCGATCCATCTCACAGATGAGAGGAGTATACCATACACGACCGAACAAGAAAGAATAATCCAAAATCAGCTCACCCAGTCACAAGTTCTGTTCAAAGATATTGGCATTCTGAAAAACCCATTGAGAGACATGAATGTAGGTTATTAACACAATGACATGTAAGTACAAGTCTATCTACTTAACTTACCATTGATAAGAGCGATTGTCAAGTAAACTTGTTTGCAAAGATAATTGAGTAGATGGGTACCTACTTGCATATATTAAGTGGAAAGTTTTGGTAAGTAGGTACTTTATGGAGTTTCAAGATACTTGATATGGTAGTTACAGGCAAGGTTGATAAACTGGCTTCCATACCTCTGTACATACATATACAATACATTAGGTCTATCTCCCAGACGAGTAGACATAGGCTACAGATCTCCCTTTGCCTTGGTCCTGACCTACCTCAGATGAATCTATCTGAATTCATACATCCTTTAATACGCGTGAAAAGTACTCCGGTTTCGAATACTTTTCACGCCACCTTCCCCCAGGACATCATCAATCTGTGTATGCCCTTCTTGGGCGACCTCTTCTAACCCCACACCTTACATGTAAATCTCTTTGCTAACAGGAACCTACCTATTTACAAAAGTAAGAAATGCGTTAAAAAGTGTAAGCTTAGTTCGATTTTTTATTGTATGCGCGAAAATGTCCAATGTAAGTATGTCCAAGTCATGGTGTTGTATCCAAGAGTAGAATTAGGAGCCTAGTCTATGTGTGGCGCTCGCATAATCTGTGCCCGCGAAATACTACGAATATTCATTCATCTAGTAAGTAGTCGTAGTATTTTGCGCCACCTGGTGGCGAAACATGGATCTAATTACGGTTCCGAACGTTAAACGTAATACAATGGAATGCGTGTCTTTTAGTTTGGAAAAGTGTCGAGGCAAAGAAAATAAAATAAACTTCTTAACCATTTCATATCTGTGACGGTAAAAATCTTGTTTATTGTACGGGCATAATATTTGTTAGTACTAGTGCCATCTATAATTTAAATTATTTAACGACGGTTCTGCTACTCGCCAATAGAGGGCGCAGTTTGAGTACATTCGTTTGTTTGGTTGGCGACAGATGGCGGTAATGGTTTTAATTGTTTCTTTGTTATGCCACCCGTGGCAGCACTGGTGCTCATCATAATGTATATTTGTTTTTTGAAAATTGAATTTTTACTAAAGTAAGGTGGAACATAATTACTCGTTACAGTTATGATGTCTACTTTGATGATGTTTGAGTGACACAGAAATTATTCTACTATCCTAAACTACATTAATATTGTAAAGAAATATTGTATTACATGAGAAAGAAGAGATTCATTATTTTACTTTTTCAGACAGAGTTAATTTCAACTTCACGACACACTGAACCGATTTACATGAAATTGGGAATACAGCGAGTTTAGAGTCTAAGAAAGGACGCTTGGGCTTTTTAATATTGTATATTGGAAAGCTGGATGCGAGAAGCCGAAAACAGATCACTGTGGCGTGCAATTGGAGAGGCTTATGTCCAGCAGTGGGCAAGTATGGGCTGATGATGATGATGATATTGGAAAAGCAACGTTTGCCGGGGGAGTAATATTATTATGAACGTGAAAGTTTGGATGTATTATGTACAGAGTATGTTTGTTCCTCTTTCATGTAAATACCATTAAACGGATTTCATTGAAACTTTATAATAATGTAGCTTGTTTAACATTGGAATAATATACATATATTTAGTATACCTACTATATTTTTTCCGAATTTAACACACGTCACCACCCCGTTTTTTTCCCTTCGTGGAGGTCGTAAGAGGCGACCGATGGAACTCTCCAGAGGAACGCCAACCCGCTATTATTGGCATTCCTTCCCTAAATGATCAGTGAAATGATGGAGGGTCCTTCAGTGGACGTCCTGTGGCTGATGAGGACATCTATTTGTTATACAATGTTATAAGCAATGACAACGAAACAATGCGGTTGATATACCTAGTTAGGTATACATACTGAGTGTAAAAAGACCCCGGGCAATGGTCTTCTGATATTTGAAAAATTGACAAGATCTGAATGAACAAGACAAAATACGGTGGAATTTTAGCCTTAAATTTGTTTTATTAGTAAGACGGTAACTAGGTTTAACAAAATGTACATTTCTTGTCAACCGTGACTCGCTCACTACGGAAATTGGGCTCGTCAATATGAACAACTTTTACTATGGGGGAAATGAAAAGAAAAAAAAAATTCAATCCCCATAAAAATGTCATCTTCCGAGGCAAAAATTTGTCTATTTTGTATGAAGTACAACACTATGCTTTTATTCGACGGACGAATTTGACAGTACCCATTCACACAATTTTCTACTCTGCTGCAATCAAGTTAGAGTATATTTTACGAGAGGAGATCTTTTAACTGTTTGTATTCTATTTTCAATTTAATTTACATAGGATTAAAGTAGCATACTGTACGCATTGGAACTGTCAAATCGGTCCGTTGAATAAAAATATAGACTTTACGTTGTTTGTCATTCCACAATCATGCGGTACGGTATAAAAATAGATGGGTCATTTGATGGGTTGCAGTCGAATTTCCACTTTATTTTTATGAGTAATTTATAAATAACGTTATATGCTAATAAAGTAATTTACGTAGTGAGTGAGTCACGGTTGACAAGAAATGCACATTTTGTTATAGTTGCCGTCTTACTAATAAAACAAATTTAAGGCTAAAATTTCACCGTATTTTGTTCTGTTCATACAATTTTCCAAATCTCTGAATGTAATTGGAACATGGTTTAACTTATAGACGATACTATTTTAATTCGAAAGATGGATATTATACAATACCGGCTATTCCGACATTATACCAAGCCCAACTTAAATTGTCAGTTGCATGTCAAATACAGAGTAACCAGTTTCACTAGACCTGTAAATCCTGTAATAACTTTGGTATAAGTTACAACGCGTGTATTGGTAAGGAAATACCTGTGTACCTAAATCAGATCAACATCAGCAGAGTAAGTAAAATTTTTATTACAAAATATCTAACAATTGTTGCAATTATCCGTAGTTATCTCGTCGTACCTAATATCTAAAATATAACAAATTGTAATGTATTCAGATGTATAAGCTTTTATTATTATTGATTACTAGCGGACTCGACAGACGTTGTCCTGTCTTAACTATATCCTGGGTGGCCTGTGCCCAGCAGTGGATGTCATTTTTTTCTTTCATAAGAACCTTCTGCTGTTATTAATAAGCACAACAAAGAAAGAATTAGCGAAATCGGTCCACCCGTTCCGGATTTATGGAATGACATCGAATAGTGGCTTTGATTTTTATATATAAGATTTATAGATAATTCGTTCAGTAGGTTTCGCGTGGAAGAGTAAAAAGCATCCAAACACACATCATAATATCAGGAATTTATAAACTACGTCACTAGCCGAAGATAGCTATTTCTAACAGTAATACATTCGCATACCAACTTAAATCCAATTCCAACATCGTACGCAATCATCTAATAAGCATACATTAATTCTACGTTAGTACGTATGGAATTAAGAGAAGAAAAAAAACGGTTGTTTTTAAATAAATCAATATTTATGTTATCGGCAGTGCCCGCGCCTGTACCGTTGAAGTTCAGTTAGGTAAACTGCGGATGAGTCAACTGGCTTTGCGGTGTAACAGTTGTCAGTGATTGTCAGTGGCCGCGGCACATACACCCGGATCGCGGTGGCATAGATCAGCTTGCTCGCAGAATAGTCACGTCAAACGTTACTATACGATCATGCACATTTTTAGTTATTGACGTAATGTTAAGAATCCGGATAGAGTTTATGTAGATTAGTTAATTTTAGAATGGATATTGTTAATTTTATGATTAAAAATATTTCGTCAAATCGTACGGCTTGAAACTTTTTTATTTTGAGTTCATAGAAGAAATAGCGTTTATTATAAACGAAAAGAATAACAGTCTTTACAAGTATACTCGTACTATTCCATGCGGCATTTACTAATTCTCGTTGATATTGTATCTTATGGACGAGTTAACCAAAAACACGTTTTTGGAAAAGGGATGTTAAATGTCTTATGCATAACCAATTATAACCTATACCTCTAACATCGAATATTACTCCAAACACAACTCAAGAACTCAATATTGTTCACCGGGTGTATAGGCGCGAATATAATCAAAGACAAGCTCGAGCTTACCTTTGTTATTTTATTCGACGTTTCGACGCAGTTGCATGCGTCGTGGTCACGAGTGGACCTATATACCCGGTGAACAATATTGGGTTAAAATGTCTGTGCGCGTTTCATTAAAAAATTATACAACTCAAGAAGTAAACTACTTTATTCATTTAATGTTTTTATCGTGTCTTATTTCAATGACGGTTATTGCAGAAAGTGAGGTGCAGTGTATACACGTTGAAAATATTAGTGAGAAAGAAAAACGCCAATGTGTGCATTATTTTGGTACACATATCCTTCTGTAAATTACTCACTATAATTTTTAAGCTACTGATTTATTTTCACAATACCCACCAATAAAAACAAAACGTGAATCGGACCATCTGTGTGGTCACATAATCTATGCCGTCGTGTACGTGTGTGCGGTGGTCGAGGCTGCGCAAGAGCGAAACATTTGCAGTCAGCCGGCCGCGGACAGCGGCGTCGTTGGCGTCGACCCTTCTATTTTCAAACCGGCCAATCACGGCACGATTTTTACATCTGTCACACAGCAAACACATAAGGTAGGATTTTCTATCTTTCGCTTCTGATTTTCCATTAAAAAATATGTATAACATTAAGGTACATTATATATTAGGCGAAATTATATGCAATCTTTTGTACGAATACTAAGTATTAAATGTGTATTATGCTAAGGTTTGTTATAGTAAACTTTAAGTAACCTACCTACATAACAGTTTAAATGCCGCAATAACTAATTATTTTATTCTGCGTGTGTTATTATGATTGTGGAGTTTAATTGTCGTTGTTCCGTGTACTAGGATTACTGTGACAATGCATAATTTCTCGTCCGACACGATAGTTCAACGCTGATGTTTTTATCTCATGTCACATTTTGTATCTCTACTGATTACGATCGATGTTTTTTTATATCTACTGCTGTCTTGAGAGAATATGCTGAGAGGAATCATTCAGGAATTTAGTCTTTTCTGCGTGTAAAAAGACCTCGAGTAATAGTCGGGCGGGGAAATAAAAAAAAATCATCTTCATACAAAATGTCATCTCCCGGGCAGAAAACTGTCAATTTTGTTTAGAGACGAAATATTTTGTCAATTTCCCCGCATTGCATTGTCGCCATAGTAAAATGTTCATATTGACGAGCCCAACAAGGATTCTAAGACCATTGCTCGGGGTCCTTTTACACGCAGTATAAAAGTTCAGGATAGTTCAGGAAAACTCGGTTTTCGTCTCGGTTTTTGCAGTAAAAAATTTGATATCTCGAGATAAATAAATACAAATTACTTGACTTGTTAAGAAAAAAGTAAATACAAAAAGCACATAGTTATTAAAAATATTGAGTTGATAAAGAAAACATTTCTGTCCCGCGATGTTGTCTGCGTTTTGTTACGTTTCCGTGAGAATTTCGGTACAAATTATAATAGTAAAAATATGCGATTGTCTATTTTAAACCATTTTTAAAGTCGGTTCAGTAAATTTACATTTTCAACCGCAATTTCTTTGTCATCATACATTTTAATTTTAGTCTACAGGCCCGTGGCTCTGGAGTTTGGCACCTGATTTAAGTTAATTCACATTTTACTTTGATGGATAACGATCCATATTATCACTATTCAGTTTTATAACCTAATACCCCCATCGCGTTTTTACAATAGGACAACCAGGAGAACGGCAAAACGTCATCCATACCAGGTGGATTTGCCATTTACGCGAACCAAACGGTTTGCGTCTACTTCCATAGTGCGAACCGCTAGGATGTGGAATGACTTGCCGGAGTCTGTGTTTCCTGCGCAGTACAGTCTGAAGGTCTTCAAGTCGCCGGTGAATAGGTACCTTCTGAACAAGTGTGCTCCATCGTAGACCACATCGCTGCTTAACATCAGGCAGGATGGTGATCAAACTCTTGTTCATAGTGATAAAAAA
>SJJU01021440.1:0-11140 GCA_012932125.1 Conopomorpha cramerella | reverse complement strand
AACCTCAACACCACTGCGAACGCCAGCCCGCTTTGGGTTTGAGGGTATTAATTCTTATCAATTACTGAGAATTAGACTTTTCCGCTCTGCGATTAAAAGGCCTGAAGTGTATTTAATTTTATCACTGAGAAATATGAAAACTGTGTGCGCTAAAGAAGTATCTGCAGAGATGACGAAGGACAAAGATGAATGGCAAAAAAAAAACGTAGGGTCGGAGCTGGATAATGATGGATTATGAAAACAAAATTTAGATTTTTACGACAACCCACACATAGTCTTCATCCCATATTTAGTAGCTGATACCTAAATACTCATATTTACACAGTTTTCAGATATCCTTTGCATAACACCAATGCTATCAAAACAGACAGTAACTACCAATTCAGTGAGCTTTCTCCAAAACACATCCGCTTCATTAGTCAAAGACAATATGCCTAGCCTTTGAAATGCGTTGGTATATAACGCAACACAAACCGAGTCCTTTTGTATCCATTCTTGGAAAGGGATCGTCACTGTATCCCCGCGGTCCCTTGTCTCGAGGCGAGGCGATCAGGTTTCGTTACAGTTATATTAGCTGTGTGTACGTTGCAGTACGTGCAGTAACTACTCTCATCTTTGGGATGGATCAGCAAAATACCAGCTTGAGACTCTAGAGGCAATAGAGAGGCGTGCTAGAAGACTCATACGTGACGACAGGCTGTTTTTTGCTCGGTCACAAAGCCTAGAGCATCGCTGCAAGGTTGCGAGCCTATCTGTCTTCTAACGGGTGTATTTCGGAGAGTGTGCTACGGAGTTGCATAACTTATTACCCCTATCGCGTTTTTACAATAGGACGACCAGGAGAACGGCAAAACGTCATCCATACCAAGTGGATTTACCATTTACGCGAACCAAACGGTTCAGCTTTCTAGGGTCAAGGGTTAGGGCTGTGCGTTGATGAGTCAGTGATGAACCAGTCAGGAATTTGAGTTTTATTTTTAAAGATTTAGAGATGCAAATCATTCGATCGATATATTCGAAGAGAAAGTGCGACGATAAAATTATTTTGACCATCCGACTGTTGGAAAAATATCTCTTTAATCGTCAGGGCAATAGTTTCAAAGAAAATAATTAGGTACTCCTAAAGGAAAAAAATAATACATTCTTCTGAACTTGCTGCTATACCATGTCGGAAAGTTTAATGTTATCAAAAATTAAAAGCATATTTTAACAAACAGTTAGAGAAGAAGAACACTAATCCTTTTAAACGTTGTCTATTATATAAAAATTCATTCTTGTCCGTTAGTCTCTCTAATACTCCATAATGTCTGGACCCTTATGGCTAAATTTGATCTTGAATTTACTGTGGTAGTCCAGGGAAGATTTAAAAGGTGTATTTCTTCCAATACACAAGGAACAAATCTTCCTAAGGTAAAATAAATGATTGCCGGGATTTTAAACTAGCATAAAATAACTATTTAATGTTATAGAAATAAACATAACAAACGCTTTTACGCAACCGATGTTTCAACGATTTCGAGTACGTATATTTTGGTTTCGGGATCTATTCTCGGACCTTTTTCACCGTCATATAACTTTTTTTTAAGATGCAATTTTCATTGGTCAATAAAGCTCCCAATAAATTTCTATGCCGGATTTCTATACTTAAAATCTTTCCGCCATGTTGCTGCCGTATATATGAGATGACTTGTCAAAAGAGGTTAGTTCTCGAGAACTTTTTAGCAATCAAGTTATCTACGGGTGTGTATCTGTTTTCTACGATCGCATGCGGAATCCAGAAAACTTTTAATCAGTTACGTAAAAAAGATGGTGGAAATAATTGTTACCACACTTTTTGCAACCGATTTGTTTTATTAATCGATGACATGTCATGTCGTCGTCTGTCGTCTGAATTCTGTCTGTCCTTACATTCAAAGCCTATATAATGGGAAATTTTCTTAGACGTTTTTCTAACAAATTTTCGAGCAAAAAACTGTCATTACTGTCAAACTTTGTTTGGAAAGTATGACAGTAATGACAGTTCTGAGTCTGAAAATTCAGTCATATTGCTGAAACCTAGGTAATTTGTAAAAAGAAGATAAACACATACTTTTTACCAAGCAATTAATTTTATTCGCCAATAGCATGTCAATAGAACTTTCCTCGTACGACCTACAAAATGACCAAACACAACCTGAATGAGGATTTCTAAAAAAAAAACACCTGTCAAAGATAGTTGAGAACGAAAGAGATCCAACTACTTTATTCCTCAGACCAAAAACCACTAGACTTGCAATCCAAAACTGACTTTAAGAATAAAAGGAGACAACAATATGAAACATATGCAGGAGTGAAAGAGTAAGAGACAATATCACCGGTCCCTTACTGCGTATCAAGGCATATATCTAGATCCAAACTTTCATTTTGTTAGTAAAAGTGACAGTTTGGATCCAGAAGTACTTTATTTTCCATACGTTTTGATGGGATAGAGACGGACTGAAGGTGGTACGCAGCTTGCAAGTATAGTTGTGTTTGGTCTGAGATTTTATTCTATGATCGTTCATCTTCGGACTGAATAATATTCATGAACAATGATTTTTTTTTTCAACGGCCAACCGCCTAATGGTTCCTTCAAGGAGTTTGGAAAGCCTGGAGTTTGATGGCGTACCGTTTGTTTTATCCATGTCACGCGTCAGCCATCAATAGTTTGCTTATTACAATTGCTACCTTTTGCCTTTTTGTTGTTTTGGTTTTTTTTTTAAAGAATACTCTTCATTCAGTGTGTTCCCAACTTTAAGGCCTAATTGATAATCATTTTGTTTATCTTGTCGACTCATACATCTCAACGTCGACATGTTTACTCGTTCGTGTCTCGCATCACATCTGTCACACGCGATTTTCATCCGTGACAGAGAGACAAATTTGACAGCGACCTTGTCTCTACACAAAGGAATATTTGGGTCGGAGGGATTAGCATGTGAGCGCCGTTTCTTGATGTTACTTAGATAAAGACTGTATTTACTAAGCCGAGAAATATTTGTCGTACATATTCATCAAACATCACTTTAAATTATCAGATATTTCATTAAACGCAAAAAGATTTGTTTTTTTTTAAGCATAAATGTGCTACGGAGTTGCATAACCTAATACCCCCATCGCGTTTTTACAATAGGACAACCAGGAGCACGGCAAAACGTCATCCATACCAGGTGGATTTGCCATTTACGCGAACCAAACGGTTTTGCGTCCACTTTCATAGTGCGTACCGCCAGGATGTGGAACGACTTGCCGGAGTCTGTGTTTCCTGCGCAGTATAGTTTGAAGGTCTTCAAATCGCGGGTGAATAGGTACCTACTGGACAAGTGTGCTCCATCGTAGACCACATCGCTGCTTGACATCAGGCAGGATGGTGGTCAAACGCTTGTTCATAGTGATAAAAAAAATTAAATAAAAAAGAATACACTTCACGCCTTTTAATCCCAAAGCGGGGTAGGCAAAGGCACTTGCTTAATAAGCAAATGCCCATGGTTCACCACACGGAATTTAACCCAACGTCGACAGGGGGTGAGCCCATCGCCCAAGCATGTCTAACTGTAATATGATAAAATAGTTAGTCTATTTCTATACCAATATTATAAAACACTAGACGGTAACCCGGCTATGTTCAAAAAACGTCATCCGGTGTTAGTGAAGTTCCGCTCAAAGGGCCAATATGGCGGCTAAAATTGGTATGTCAACACCATTAGAAATTAACAAAATAGGTACTGTACAAATCCGAATATAGAAGATACTTATCTTCACAACTCGAAATATTTATTTTATGTTAAAAGTTTAAGCCGGGTATTACGGCGCGTATTTTAACCAAAGTTAAACATCCAGCTCTCACATTTAACTTTGGTTAAATTTCGCGCCGGTTAAAACTTTTAACACACACATCAAAAGTATCTAGGGATCAAGAACATTTTTAGCTCTAAAAAAATATAATTTATTTCATCATCATCATCAGCCCATACTTGTCCACTGCTATCCATAATTTATTTAAATCAAATCTAATCTTCTGGATTGGTCTCCTACCTTCCCCATGCCTGTATCAATGACTTATCACCATATTTTGAATAATTTATGAATGAATTCAGTTTTTTTTTAAATATAGTCTTGGTTGCAATCTTCTAAAATGTAAGTATGATGTGTGTATAAGGTCAGTGCGCGTTTCTTTAAAAAAAATCTCTATTTTATTTAGTTGTTAATGGAATTATTGATACAGATTTATCTATGTAGGTATGTTTACGAAAAAGTTAACTTAAAAACTGCTGGGTGGATTTCGATAATTCTTTTAAAATTAGTATGTATGTTATATTTATTATACCAGAGCACGCGGCAGAGCTGGTTATAAAATAAAGAAAGTACCTAGTCTTTACCATACAAAAAATAGGTACTTATACACATAAAAATAAATAGTACGGAACTTTTGTATACCATCCCGACACCGTACTTCACATTTTTTTTCACTATACAATAAAGTAATTTTACCTTCGATTCTGTACTTCAGGTTTTTATTACCTACTCGTAGGAAACTATGGAAATTTCACATTTGCAAAGTTATCGCATTGAAACCCTTTGGTATACTTATCTGCGAAGTTTGAGCGAATATATCTACTATTCTTTTGATCTTAAACCTACTTGAAAGGGAACGTGAGTTATCCCTTGTCGAAGGTACTAAACTGGTGACGTCTTAATATGAGCTTTGTTAAACTAGAAAATGTTCAAAATGGCAGCTCAAGATGAAACTGAATAACTCAATTTGCCGAAAAAACAAAGGATTGCTTGAAGTTTGTACAATATACTTGAGATGAGAAGTTTAAGGTAAGCAGCTTTGCTTGATTGTCGTTTATTTTCGTTCCTTTGTAATCAGACACCTCTTATGTGCTTATTAATAAGTGATATTAAATCTTGTTTGAATCAGCTCTTGCTGATCTCATAGTTAAAATAACTAGTACTAAATATCTCCCAGTACACAGCGTACTGAGCTTTTAAAGGCGACACTTCTATTAATCTGACGGTTCAGTTTATATAATCACAGAGATATAACGGAATTGTTGAACAATCTTACTAATATTGTAAATGGGAAAGTGAGTTTGTTTGTTTGTTCCGCTTTCACGCCGTAACTACTGAACTGATTGCTTTGAAATTTTGCAGACGTATAGTTAAAAGCCCGGGTTAAATAATAGGGTACGTTTAATCCCGGAAAAAAATTAAATTCGAGGGAAAACAAAAATATTCCTTTATACCGCTATATAACCGAACTCTACGCGGACGAAGCCGCGGGCGGAAAGCTAGTATCAAATAAAAATCACGCAGTGTACACAGAAATGTTATTGTAATTGACGCGTTTAAAAAGGCCCCTAATGTATCCTGTGCATGACATAAATAATTGCCAATTAGTACTGAAAACAGTAAGTTATTTAGTAAGTTATTCAAAATATTAATATGGGTTCTCGAAAAGCTCTTCAAACGACTAGTTTGCTAAACAGTTGAGTAACACCTAAAATAACTTGTCCTAAAATGAATATGGGTTGCAGAAGAAGTGTCAAAATCTCTTCAAAAACCACTACACGAGAAAAGAAGAGAGCTTTCTACCGTACCACCTACTGTGGACTACCTACTTGTAGTGACGTGAAAAATACTACCCTCCTTGATGATAGCTGAACTGTCAGCCTGCCAGGACTGTCCAATAAATACTAGCCTGGTCACAGCAACCTTAGTGAAGAAAAAAAAAGCTTGTATTTTTTGTCACCAGGTGTCGAATTTGTCCATGTGAACGCCGAACTATTATGTAAGAAGAAAACTAGTTAGTAAGTTATATGTACGTTTATATCTACATTTCTTAATATATCTATAATCCCGCACACTCGCATCCTGTATCCCCGGACCGACATAGGAGCATTGAGGGTGCTTAGGAAACTTTAACAGAGTTATGAAAGCATCGAGCAACACCAGCCAAAGAAACTTGAGATATTATCTCGTAGAGATTTCAAGAGCTTAGAACTAAAATCGCGTGAAAGTGTTACCATAAGATGTCCATCTGGATACGATATAAGATCTTTCGACGAGTTTCATTTAATAAATCCACGTCTTCTTGAAAAGTAAAAACTCAGCAAGGATTAAGTGGCGTAGACACTGTTCGCCAGGGGCTTCGGTTAGCCAAGAAAGTGGCATATCAGCAGTTTGGTTACATTTTACGTATCTCTTAAACATCAATAAGAAAGGAAAAAAGAAAAGTTATAGTTATAAGGTAAAATTTTCATATTATTAACCCTTAACCACATGTTTTTTTTGTCTGAATAAAAACCTATCCTTCTTATTTTTTTTCTAATTATCTTCTTTTCGATGGCCTATGTGGCCAGCATCATGGGAAAAGAATAAAAAATTTAAAGAGGTCTAAAGTCAAAAACTGCGTTCATACGTATTAGTTGTACCTTTGACAATAATTTAGAATAAAAAATCTGTAGATGATGTAGTGTCACATCAATCACTATGCAGCTAATGGTTAAAACCTCTGAAAAAAATGTTTGAAAACTGCTTTCAGGATCAAGAGGGTCCTGGTGATTCTTTTTGCGACAGACCGTGACATTTAGCATGAAACAAAGATCACTCCAAAGGTCATATGGATAGGATACAGTTTTTTTTTTTAGATATCAAAGCTACGATGTTTAACAAATAAAAAGACGTCAACAATTTTGACCACTGTACATTTTGTCGTTTGAATATCGTACTAAGTACCGGAGCTTTTTTATTGTTTAAAAAAAACAGTTTATTTTACTCAGCTAACTCTCAAATACGACATATTTAGATGTGTTGTGTACACAAAATGATTTGTGTGACCCAGAATTTTTGCTCAGGAGTGTAGTACACCTACATTATTATTTGCCAATTATTATTAAAATTAAATTAAACAAAATAATGTCTTTGATCCAGTTGGTCGGATACTTGACTTGCAATCGTGAGGTCGCGGGTTTGAGTCCGGCTACTAGACGTGTACGAATCGGACTCTTTTTCAGAGCCTATGTACGCTACGCATCGCTCGTACGGTGAAGGACAACAACGTGATGAAACCCGCACACCACGAGGTATATATGTGAACTCTATAACGGCGATGGGCTCACTCCCTGTCACGTTGGCTTAAATACGCTTGGTGAACCGTGGGCATTTGCTTAGCAAGTGCCTCTGCCTATCCCGCTTTGGTTTTTTTTAAACAAAAGAACGTTCCATTTCTTTTGTAGCTGTTGCAGTATTTAATTAACATGAGGGCATTTTTGGAATACATAATACGTGTCGCCCCATTTTTTTTTTCTTCGTAGGTACATAATTCAGACGACACGTGATATATTCAATTACGTTGGATTCTGACACGTTGAGATGTACTTACGTGATAAGAATTCTCATAAATATTGAAATGTGATATTTTCCATAGTCATAGGTAAAATATGATGAAAGAGGGACCGTATATTCTGTTCAGTATACAATTCTATATACTATATTAATATATTCTTACTAAACAGTAAAATCGGGATATTCCCACCCACTTTCCCACCACTGTGATTCCTGTTAGAGCCAGCAGCGTCCAGAATAGACAAGAGCTCAGTCAGTGACGACTGGGCTAGATCCCGGGGGGGCTAGCCTTCTGTCTTGGATCCCACATAGTTATTAAACTAAAGACTATTGGCTATGTGCAAAGCGAGTAGTGGCAGACAGACAACGACCGCAGCGCACAACACGGCAGAAATTGGAAACAAATGCGGATGATCAGCTGTCAAAGTGTTGATTGCAGTACAAAATCAAAGCAAAGAAATGGGCCATGACTGTTGTTGCGTTGTTAACATTTTAACGTGTTGCGTTCTTACAAGCTCGGCTGATACTAATTGATTGTCTTTTATCTCAGTTTGTGGTTGGAAACTAATATTATGTGTAGTAGGTAGTTTCAAACCCGGTTTATATTAATTTTACAAACTATTGAATAAATTTCACTTAAGTATTGTCAACAATACTATTTTAATCTTTGGTTTTATTTATATTTGCAAAGAAAACTAACAATATTTATATTATTATTATTTGACAGTTTCCGCAAAAGTTGTAAACGCAACGCGTCGCCACCGTCGCGCACGTAGCCATAGAAATAAGAGGAAAAAATATATATGCGTTGCATTACAATGCATACATTTGATTTTTTTTTTACTTCCCTAATCCAAATAGTGGGAGACAGCATTATTACAAACGAGGCACAAATTGCCTAAACAGTAAAAGTTTTGTTCATTTTTTATAATTAAAATTATGAATTCTTTAACATGAATGATTTTATTTTAAAATGTTATTAGTAAATTGCCGCACTTCGAAGTCAAAACATGAAAACTGTGGCTTAGGCCACTTTAGCGCTGACCGCCTCAATTTATTTAAGAACTTTTCTGTAACATGAGATAAAACGAATTGAATTGTATTAAAATAAATACAAGGCATTTGGTATTTGCTTAGCAATTGTATAATATTTTATTATTATGCATATAATATTTTCATACATACATACATACACACACTTCACGCCTGTCTCCCAGGACATCACCAATCTGGTCTGTATCCTTCTGGGGCGACCTCTACTCACCCGGCCCATTACATCACCCATATAAATCTCATTCGTCAATCGACTTTCATCCATTCTCTCCATATGCCCAAACCCAATATTTTCATCAACATTAATTTCTACTTGTTTAAGTTATCACGTAAACATGGGGTAATAATTGCTACAGCAGTAGTAGTTTGATCACAGTCTAATTCTTGTATACATTGCGTACACTTCCATTCTTCCTGGCATATCGTAGGAGCCGGCTATGGGATCTGGAGGTTTAAGTTTATTCAGGCTTTGAGCTAGCAGCTTATTACTGAAGGTCCATATTGTAATTTTTTACTCGTCATTATGCTAAATGTTGCCAAAGGGTCCTTTGTGATCCTAAGGCTCTGTCCACCCCCTTTAAGGGATTTTGGACGCGAGTCGGATTTAGCCTGGTTCGTTTCCCACTGCTGGGCAAAGGCCTCCCCCAAAGATTTGAAATTAGAAAAGAAAAAAACCGTTGGGTCTCTAATGACCGCCAAATCCGCCTTATCCATAATGGGACTTAGGAGCTAGATAAACGGTTTTGTTATAAATACAAAGAATGTATGTAGAGTTGTTTGTTAGAACTGACAAGTGTCATGAACTGATGTTCATCATTAACACTTCATGTGACAGTAAACCACTAAATCATTATTATTGTTATAGTTCGTGCATTTCATGAATGCGCGCGGGCCTTAGATGTGTGAGTCGTATATGGACACGCTAGTTGACAGTTCAAACGAACAAAACTGCCTCACACACATGCAAAGTCCGCGCGCATTCATGAAATGCACGCACTATACCAAAGCTACGGGTGGTCACTGTCAGTGAAAGAGTGAGGCGGACAAATCCTTCTAATACCTATGTAACGTATCTCACTCCGAATTTAACTGTAATAAGTATATTTCAATTAGGTATACATTTGTGTCACGTATACCGATGGAGAGGCCTATGTCCATCAGTGGACAAAAATTGGCTGTTGACGATGATGTTTATGATACCGAGGCAAATATATTTTTTTACGGACAAAGTGAGATATCAAATCCAAACCTATAAATAACTTAACCTCTGAAATTCTATGAGCATTCTCTAACCAAACATGGACGTATAGCCATAGATATTCCCCACATATTGGCCATTGAGTAAAAAATCATTTCTCTCGAGTTCACCGCAAAGCCGCCCACACTGGCCATTCTGCAGCGCTGTTTGCCCAACAGTCCCTCGCTGAGGGAGATTACGTCACGTCCGGGGGTTGTGTATAGACACATCCACTCACACAATATACGAGTCCCTTGAGCTTCAATATCTTACATCATCCTAAGTCTAAAAGGTCAATAGTTGTTCGAGCGTCTTCATAAAATCGACGGAAAATGTGCACGGCTTCTCATTTTGACGTGGATGGAGCGCACACCTGAAACCCGTTCTCTGGAGATTCGACGTCGTTGAAGACATTTAAAAGCATCTCTCTCTTACACCAGCAAGAAATGCAGAGAATGAAAGAGACAGACAACATTTACCCGGAAAGTATTCTCAACGACTCAAATATAACTTAATAGGTTCCAACATGAATTCGCGAGGTTTTTGTGGAATTGAACACGCGGAAAATGAAAAAATAACACAGGTAGAAAGAGCAAAGAAAGATCTACTCTCATCTAGAACTTTCGGGTTTTCCACATTTTAAGACAGTAATTGGTTTTTGGTCTATTCTTGGCTCACCACCTACGTATATACGTTATAATATCATGTTACTAGCTGGTAGGAATCTTTAGATGTGACAAGGCCCACTCCTATAATAGTTTAAGAATTGAGGCTATTTTTGGCTAATTGAATACCCAAATGAAAGCGTCTGTGATCGAGTTCGTCGGATACTTGACTTGTGATCGGTTCGACACCGGCTGTACTGGACGTGTACCAATAGGACTATTTATCAGAGCCTATGCACACAACACAACGCCTCGTACAGTAAACGAAAACATCGTGATGAAAGTCACATACCCCACAAGTGTGTGATGTGAACCTGCGAAGCTCACATCCTGTCACGTTGTGATAAATACGCGTGGTAGAACCAAGGCATTTACTTAGCAACTCCCTCTGCCAACCCCGAAGGCGTGAAGCGTATGAGTGCCCAATAACCTTGGATCTAAAGAAGATATAAAAATAAATACTGGCTAGTTAGACATAGACATTCATTTATTTTTGAAAACACACAAACAATAATTCAGTACAATGGATTACACATACAGTACGTGTTAAATGCAGCATTCCTATCTATCGTTCCTGTGTCTGTCAGCAAAAAAGAGACGCCGACTCAGTATATTGCCACGGTTGCCCGTGACGCTGGTATTCTGCCAGCACTCATGAGTGAGGAGAGATTAATAAATATATACTTTTTAACATCTTAAGAGCACAGGAATAAAGATCCCAATTTTTCATTAGCAGGATAAATGTCACCGAGGATGCTGTAGCTTTCTAACACTAAAATATTTTTTAAAATCGGTAATCGGTACAATAGTTTCGGAG
>SJJU01021435.1:0-15670 GCA_012932125.1 Conopomorpha cramerella | reverse complement strand
AGATGAACATCGCATTATAAATTTCACTCATACATACTTAATAAGAAAAATCCTACCAATTATGCTATAAAATCAAAAGTTTGTGAAATACGAAATGTGAGTATGTATGTGTTATTGTTATTTTAGCACTGAACGAATTTCGACGAAACTCGGTATGGAGATAGATCAGAACCTGTTTTAGGACAGAGGCTTTATTCCAAAATACGAGGGGTTAAGACGCGCCTCATAGCTCCAGAGCAAACATTCTGGGCCACGTACATAAATACCTCGGAAACGAGAAGTGCTAAGTCAGAAAAACAAGTTAAGTTAAATTTAATAAGTGAAATTGATACAGTATTATTTCTTTTCGTATTATACATTTTTCGGTTTAGATTTTCTGGATGACCCGAAGACATTGTACTCGATTTTATGTGTTTATAAAAATTAAAATAATAAATACACTTCACGCCTTTTAATCCCAAAGCGGGGTAGGCAGAGGCACTTGCTTAATAAGCAAATGCCCACGGTTCACCAAGCGTATTTAACTCAACGTGACAGGGGGAGAGCCCATCGCCGTTATGGGGTTCACACACCTTGTGGTATGCGGGTTTCATCACGATGTTGTCCTTCACCATACGAGCGTTGCGTTGCGTACACATATGCTCTGAAAAAGAGTCCCATTGGTACACGTCCAGTGAGTTTTAAAAAAATGGGTTTGTGACAGATATCATGCTTATCTGGGATGTAAATAGAATGCATCAGCTGTTGTTTTTCCTGACATGTAGTAGGTGCCGATTTAGATGTGGCAATTTAGGTTTATTCAGGCTGTATGAACAAGCAACTTGTAACTGAGGGCCCATATGCATACATATATTTACGACTCCTTAAAAAATATGCTATGGTTCGGACGTGAGATTATGAACGTGGGTGTAAGTATGTATGTATGTGCATGATTATCATGCTGTTTAATTCATATACATTATAATAGGAAAAAGTTATACAGATTTTCACAGAATAATTCCTCTTCTCTTTGGTGTATTCGAATGGCAGTAAAACGTGAATTCACCGATTTTCCTCCTTACAACCCTTCGTCCGGACGTATGAAGCAAACAACCCATACAAAGTTGACGTCATAAAGTTATAGAGTGCCCGCTGTTCATTCCGGATCTTAAACAATATAATGTATATTCCCTCTCTTTTCCTCTTTCCTTGAAATAAGAGATGGGAAACCGTTTGTTCGAGTGAATTCTTTGGCAGTTGCGTAGTAGGCTTTTATGTTCGGTCATTGCTAGTACTTATGCAGATTATAATGACATTTTTTACGGCGCTCAATAGCAAAGTTTACTTAAGGGGTCAGTGTTCTACGAAGAAATATTTTCTTTTTCAAGGAAAAAATATATACGACTATGTCGGACAATAAAACGTATTTTCGTAGTTGTTTAAGGCACACTGCCATGGTTTTTTCAGTAGTACAGACATTGAAACATCTCATAATCTTATTCAATGCATAACTTGCTCAGTTCCCTTCTATAATTTTCCATTTGTGTAAAAAAAATCTTTTTGAAGTTTGTAATGTCTTCTTAATGTTAAGGAAATTATGAAAACGCCAACTTCCTATACTAACTAGTATAAAGGATCTGTTACTAGAGGTCCCGATAGCCATATTTTTTACACAAGCCATATCTATAAATTTCCCTAATTCTAAATAAAGTTTGACAAAATGTGTATTATTTACTGGAGCGCCAACCAATGTATTATGCGACAAGATAGTGGTTTTTTGATGCCACTTCCTTGACTAAAACATCAATATGGTATCAACACTGTAAAAAACTTAACCTACAATGCTTAAAACACCAACATCTTCTAGTTTTATAGTGAGATCAAAAATGTAAAAACATTTATTTTTTGCCCAAATAAAGGACAAAACAAAATGCCAGCGAGCTGAACACTGCCAACTTGGGCTCTATCCAACAGCCAACAATGTGACATATTCGAGCTTTTCATGATCATTACGTTTGTAAAGGATTTTTGGGGTCAATATGCTGGTTAATGGAGATATTGTTATAATCGAAAAATCTCTGACTGCATTGCACCTAGAATGTAGAATCGTACGTGCACTGGATCACTCGCATTTTTTCGGAAAGCATTAGCAATATACAAACTTGGCTCTGGAAGTCTGGGTATCTTCAAGTCACATCTACTGCAGAACTGGTGCCTAATACGAAAACGTGTTCAGCTTAAGACCTGGCTGGATGGTGTCAAACGCTATGGAATATATTTTTTAAGAATATAAGAATGATGAATCATGTTTGCTATCAACATTGATACTAAGTTTAGTTACTAATTATTCATCGGCCCAAAACCCTAACTTTGAATTGATAATGATCAAATCATCACCGTCTTCAGTATAGTATATTGGTAAAACAGCTAGTCTGCCAGTAATGACAAACCCATTCACTAGTTCCATGGTTCTGTGATGGAACAGGTGAGAAGTTTTCTCTGTCAAAATGAGTAATATTTAAAATCACTAAAGGAGTAAGTCTACATTAAATTTCAAATTGTATGCTTCAAGCACTCCACTACCTGGTATAGGGATTTTCTACTACTTAGGCAATTACTTATTCTCTCAATTTCCGCTGTAGGTAATAGTTAAACCTGATATATTAATCATAGTTTACAATCAAACGTTGAGAGCTTTTAATTTAATATTCATTGGAAACTCAGAGGTGGTTTGCCGGCTACGGCAAATTTTCGATGCAGCGTGTACCTAATGAAAAGCAATTACTACTAGGTTCACCCTGGATAGGTTATTCATAGACTTATCTTACTTTAAAAAGGGTTGATACAGAGGAATGCCTGTAACATTGTTTATTCCTGCTAGTGTTTTATCGTTATGCAGATTTGGATCACAAAGATTTTGTTTGCTCAAAGAGTTTCTACACAATAAGGCGTTATTGTGTTTTTTTATAATCCAATTAGATGTCTCGTGATTGTGACTTCCCATGTCACTGAAACAGCAATAAGGTAGAGTTGTTATAATGTCACCAGTGAAAATTGAACCTTCATTCTGAGGACATTCATATGCTGACTGGGTCATTCATCTCTGACTCAATCATCAACGTCCAGAAAAAACGCTTAACTCTAGAAGGCTGAAATTTTACTTTTGTTTTTATGATGTTTACTTGACATTAGAGAGGATTTTTCAAAATTCACCTGCTAATAGGGTAAAAAGGGGGGTAAAAGTATATATGATAAAAACGTTAATTTTGCATTTATGTATGAAATCGCGGGATGTCCACTAATCTTAAATAAATACGAAATATCCCTGGAAAGAGATGAGTAACATTGTGTGTATACGTATAACGTGCCCACACAAAAGTACATAGGCGTTGAACAAGAAACCCATTGGCACACGCCTATAGATAAATTATTATTATAATAATAAATCGGTGTCAAAAATTCAAACATTGATGCGTCGAAGACCAAACTAAATAGTCTACGTCGAAGATAGAGCCTTTATCTTACCAATTTGTCTTATTACCCACGCCCCGCCTGCCAGATTTTAAGAATGATGTATGGACGTATGTGTACCTTACATATTATACCTACCTGCATAATTTTCATGGAATAAAGCACCTTAAAGTGTTGTATTTTCGTTTACCACTGGGTCGAAATATCGTTGGCGTTATAAAATAGTGTAGAGTTGACTCTATCAGATACAATTATAGATGAAATCTGAACAACCGATAAATAATTTACGGGTAACCGATATTTCGTGTTGTTGCGATATAAAGAGTGGGTGGCAGTTTTACGGTCTGAGTAAGTTGTTCATATTGACTTGAGCTGGATTTACTTATATTAATCTAAGTTCCGTAGCTCACTTTATAGTAGTTTCATGCAACCTAGCTGTGCCACAACCACAGCACATACAGATGTTCCGGCGCTAAACAAATGCCCCGCATTGTACTTACAACCGTTATCGTTATTTATATGTTAGAAGAGATAAGATATAGTTTTATGAATGAAAATCATAGTCGTAAGAGAGTTTTATGAAAAATCTTTGTGATATCGCAAAGCGTGAATGTTGAAAGGTGTAATTTTTAATGAAAGATACGATAGGATAAAAACAAGGTAACCAGTTAACAGTTTTAGAAAGTTGTCGACGCTTTATAAAAAGAAAAATTCCTTACCCGGCTTCACGTTTCTCTCCCCAGGGGATAGGCAGATACAATAGATGATACACATGCTACGACCCTCACAAATTAAGTTTCCTTTTAATTTATAATTAACTAGCGACGCGACCCGGTTTTGTGTTATCAGTGTTTCTCTACGGTATTACATTTAAACTTTCCTGACGAAGCACACTATATTTTTACGAAAAATCGCATCAAAATCTTTTACATGGTTTTAATTATGTAAGCATAGATAGAGACATACTGTGGAAAGCGATCATCAAAATCATCGCAACGAATTTCAAAGTCTAATCAAATCAAAAACCGTTGCGTAGTTTTAGAAATTTAAGCAACAGATTTTTAAAACTTCACAACGGATTTTGATGCGATTTTCTTCAGTTGATATAGATATTATTGAGAAAAGTTTATGTATGATATATGCATATAATAGCAGAGACACGCTGCTAATAGTATGATAACAAAAAATAGTGTATATTGGCAAAACAAACGAAATATGCTAAGCAAGTGCCTCTGCTCCCTTCTTTGAAATAAAAAGGCTTATTGTGTATATTAATTTAATGATTACCTACGCACACATTTATCAGAATCCATGGAAATATTACAAAAATAAAAATATTTACATTTCACTCCGTTTAACCGTAGGCAGAGCACTAGTGGGCACTTGCTAAGCAAATGCCCACGTTTCATCAAGCGTATTTAACCCGTCGTAGTGAACCCGTCTCCGATATAGGATTCACACACGCTGTGGATTGCGGATATCATCACGATACCATCGCAATCGGTAATCGTATGAGCATTACGTAACGTACATAGGCTCTGAAAAAGAGATCCATTGGTACAGGCCTAATGCAGCAGGTCTCGAACCCGCGACCTTTGATTGCAGATCCAAGTACCTAACCATCTATCCCACAAAGGATCTTTACTAAGATAAAACTTAAATATGAAATTTAGCCAGGAAATTTAATTATTGAAATTTAGCGTTAAATTGTTTTCCATTGTAAGTAACTACTTACTTCATTAAATACTGCAAGTAATGTTAAATGGAATATTCCCATATATGTTAGTACAATCGTAAAGCAAAAGCAATTACATGTAATAAAATACTACAGTATAAATGACTCGTTCATTTCAAATTCCGCAAGAGTGAAGGGGCTTGTGAGAATCGTATTTTATTGATACACGCGGTGCCATCTAGTGGAATAAGCAGACAACGTTCGTACGGAGCTTTTCCAACAGAGGGCGCTACCGGTTACATTATTTATAAACAACCTGTTGATTCGCGGATCGTAGGAAAAGAGCAACTTTGCAATATTTACTTTTAGTAACTTGTTTTAAGGGTAATTTAAACGTTAATATCAGTATTGTGTAGTTGTATTTGCGCACTGTTTAATATCGGTAGATAATTAGTACTAATTTTAAAGAATCTTTACATAACAAAGATATTTTGTTTGTTGAATGATTTGAAAAAATCACACTCAATGTTGACAAGTTACGCTACCCCCAAAGTGACGTAGAATATTTTGTAATATTAAAAAAGAGTTATTATATCCTTTCTAAAACTTAAATAAAAAACCTGAAGCTGCCTATAAAATCGCACGCGTAGTCAAGAACGTTAATAATTTGAATCCAATAACAATGTCGTTTGACCGACCGAACGATTTGAATCCGGTATCCGTTGTCGTTGTCGCCGTTGTTGTGTATTGGGGTTTGAGTAAGTTGAATTTGTCCAGGATTTACGCTAAATGTTCCACATTAAGAATGTCAGTTTACTCATCATAATTGTACGTACGTGTTTGACCCTATTTATGCTAAGATATTTAAAACTACGCAACGGAAGTCGATGCGGTTTTCTTTCGATGTTGTGTTTCTTGAGGAAACTTCATATGTATAAGATTTGCATATAACACCCGAGAATCACTGTTAGTAAAGTATAACAACGTTTTCCAGGTCACTGTTTGACCCTATGTATGCTAAGATCTTTAAAACTACGCAACGGAATTCTATGCGGTTTTCTTTCGATGTTGTGATTCTTGAGGAAAATTCATATGTATAAGATTTGCATATAGCACCCGAGAAACACTGTTAGTAATGTATAACAACGTTTTCCAGGTTACCTAGTCAGGTATAAATATCAAAAACATATCTATGTATGACACACATACAACATATTAAGCGACACAGTATCGTAATACTAAGTCCCTCAGCAGAATACAGCAGGATAACATGCCTCAGACGTCTAATTAACACGGATTACCTTTCAGTCGTATTAGGTCCGACGTAGTCTGCGGTCATGTCTGTACTGTGACCAACACATTGTTATAGCGCTGCGATTGTTAAAGCTTGGCGTCCACTGCGAATGTTTAAGGTTAGCGTTCACTGTGATGGTTTTTTATTGTTTGGACTTCGATAGTATTTAATAGCCAAGAAATTTTTCTTTATAACTTTAAAGAAAAAAAAAATGATTTCACACAGTAAAATAGTAAAACTTTTCATGCATGCCATTTCGGACCATTGTCAGAACTGAACCAAATTTAATTGGTCCCGTCAGGCGGAAGTACCAGCTTAATAAATAAAAATAAAAAGGAAGGTTTATAATATAAGTAAATGCATAATATAGATGAGAAACACTGTTAATAATGTACATTGGCAAAACATCGTTTGCCGGGATAGCCCCCATTTTTTTATCGTGGAGAAGTCCGTTATGGATACCGTTATGGTCCGTTATGGATGCTGGGCCCCCGGAACAGCTTGAGCCACTACGTCCAAGGGTGGGGCGATCTACGCACCCCCAGGTCACGATGTCGTACGGCGGTAACAGGGTCACCCACCACGGTACCGCCGACGCCACTCAGGGTCCGTGTTAACGGGCGCACGAGTCCCCGCCCGCGTGCCACAGCCCCTAAACCCTTTCAGTTGCCTTTCACGACGTGCAAGGGAAAACCTCAGTCCTATTCTTATGCCCGGAACTGCTGGCACGGGGGTAGACCCCCTAGCAAAACGCTGCAAGAAAGACATAACAAGACACATCAGGCACTGCGATTGGTTGCAACAAGGTAAGTCGCACGATGTGTGACATAGCAGCCAATCACAGCGCGTATTTGTTCTATGTAGTGTTTATCTTGACGCCCTTGCTAGGGTCGCTGCTAGAAAATATAATGCATAAAATAAACTTCGCAGATAATGTCTACTATAAAGTTAATAAATACTTTAACCGTGTGCTTTTTTTCATGTTGAAGGAATTGTAGTTGTATAAAACTCTTAAACTCTTGCTCTGCACGCAACGCAACCCTTTCAGTTAAATATGAGTAAAAAATAAAAATTGCCTCTGCCTACCCCACTTTGGGGTTAAAAGGCATGAATGATTTGGGATTAAAATATAGTTTTATTTACTTATTTTCTAGTGGCTGCGCTCGTTGAGTTCTCTATCCAAGGCCCGTTCTAATAAAGTTAGGAATTATTCATTAGACCGCTAAGAGGTTCACTCCAACTGTCCCATTTGTGTCCTAAATACGTGACATCCAACTTATTTAGATACTGAGCTACGTGACTTAAATTACTAAACATGGTAATAGTTCTTTTTTTAAATAAATTAGTAGGTAAGTAATGTAAGTATTCAAAACTACCGTTAGCTACCACACGTAAGTAATTTATTGTGTGCGTGTCTTTATATAAGACTACTATATTATTTCTCACGGTACATTTTGATATAATATATTTCAGCAAGAATTTCTTAGTTTAAAAAAAATGGTATATGTGGAACGACTTGCCGGATTCTGTGTTTCCTGCGCATAACAGTCTGAAGATCTTCAAGTCGCGGGTGAATAGGTACCTTCTGAACAAGTGTGCTCCATCGTAGACCACATCACTGCTTAACATCAGGCAGGATGGTGATCAAACGCTTGATCATAGTGATTAAAAAAAAATTGTCCCGGAAAAAGCTTTCCTACCATGGTAAGGTTAATGGCGTCCCAGCCTAGCACTCAAGATACCTTTCGCATACCAAAGATCGTCTGTATACGCAATGTCAATGATGAAATGAGGCTAGTAGCAAAATTCCTAATTATTTCCAGAATTTATCCATCCCACACAATATTATGCAGTTTTCAATTAGTCTCCCAAGTAATTATTATTTTACATAGTAGATACATTTGCGCTTAAATGGTGACTCCCTATTCCCATTAATATTTCCCATTGATATCTGTAAGTACTGCTCTCCTTGTTGCGTTCGTTAGTTGCGATGCGTACTTCACGCTCGACGGCATAGCATCAATTATGACTATTCCATAAACGCAATTGTTGGGTATTACAGTTGGAAATGTGCGTTGGAATTTGGCAAAATGGTAATAGTGAGACGGATTCGATGATGCCTTGTTAGAAACAAGAATAGTAGGCAATAGAAATAGTCAGGCCTAGCATAAATCAATAGACATCAATTTATCGAGTAACATATCATTAACGACATTTATAACTCTCCGTGACATGTAATTAAGTTGATTTCATGTTTTTACAGCTAGCCACACTGACAGGAAACCGTCCTTGCAAAAAAATCATCTTTAATATCATAATAACGCGATACCGAGATACAGCGGCAGGCTAGGAAGATAGAGCTTCTTTTTGCATCTGGTTTTAAATGTAGGGTGACTATTGTGTTATGAATTACGTTGTGAAAATAACAGGTTATATTTTTAAGTGTACAAGAGCTTAGATCGGCGAGGGAGCCTTCATAACATTTTATGCTGTATTTTTCACTTTATCGTATTTATTTATTTTTTAGCAATGTTGAACAGCTACACTAAAGAGGCAAGTTAAGAAGTCCCTTTCATCTAATATTTGAAATAAATTTGTTCAGTATAATAGTATTAGTAATCTGCCTTACGTGGTACAGATCAGAGTAATGGAACAAATTGCCGGCAACGCATGTTAGGCAACAAATTTCAAATCGCTGTAGACTATTCCACCGTATTTACTGTTGTTTATAGTCATCCCACATTGGAACCGGTCGCGCGTCACGTCGTCGCCGCATCTCCAACGATCTCATCATTGGATCGCTGAAAAATGAGTTTATTTAACCTCTTTCAATTTTATTTTCAACGATCGATCACAATTGCACGCAAATCCAAGACCGGACAAGGATTTTTTGTACAAAACAAGGTAGGCTTGAGCTCGTGTGTCGTATAAATTTTTAGGAATTGTAGCTCAGTTTATAATTTTCCTGACAGTTGTGTCACCTACGTGGGATGGAATCTGCGCATGTTCGAATTATTCAAATGTAGTTTTTGTACATCTTGATGTGATTTGTGAGAAGATAATCCATTATTTGAACTTGGAATCAGGCAGGTATCTAAATGAGCTTGAAATCGTATGACTTGCTACATAGAGATCTTACAAGAAGCATTGGTATTTTTGAAATGAACTAATTGACTGTCAATTGATTTAATTAATACTTTTGACTAATTACTTATCGGATCGGATAGGCAAGTATATTTTTTATACTCGAGATACTGATAATTGGCAGATCGATAATTTTAGATACATAACCAATTATTAGTGACGATATTAATTTTTGTACTTGCCAAACAATATAATCAAGTAAGTAAAACAATTTTATATGCTAAATTCATTTACTATAAAGAAATACCTACAACTTTGTGACAAAAATTTGTGATAAGTAATTTTTTAAGGTAGCAGAAGAAAAGCATACGACATCACACAACGAAATAATTCGCCATTATTTCAGAAATATATAAAGTCTCCGCCCTTTAAAAAAATATAATAATTAAATACACTTCACGCCTTTGAATTCCAAAGCGGGTAGGTACTTGCTAACCAAATGCCCACGGTTTCCCAAGCGTACTTAAGCCAACGTATCAAGGGGTGAGCCCATCGCCGTTATAAAGTTCACACACCTTATGGTGTGCAGGTTCATCGCGATATTGTCCTTCACAGTAAGAGCTCCGCGTTTTTCAATGTGCAGTTTATTATAAATAATATTGTAAACCAGTATTTTTATAAATAGTAGTACGATTATTACTACATAATTACTAACTAATCAAAAGCATGCGACATCACACAATACAACAATTTGCACTAATTTCAGAACCAACTGAAGTCTCTACGAGTCCGCAGCGGTGGATTAGGTATTCCATCTGCCAGAGGTTAAGATCAAATTATAAAATAGAGTAGACAGCTACACGCGCGATTGTTACATCACGCTTGCTAAACAATTAGTGCTACCATCAATCCCGCTTTGGTATTGAAATTCTAGTCTGTGTTTATTTACATTATATGTTAAGTCCTATGGTACCCCAGTGGTCCTCAGCTCGGATTCTGGGTCCTATCGCTTACTAGAATTAGACAACCGGCATTTTAAGAATATTATTCCAAAAGATAGCTGCTTCGTTGACGTATTTGTCTCTTGATATTGTTTTTACTTTAACAGGGTCTGTGGTCTATTTGAAGTGAAAAATCAATGTTGAAAAAACTAATTTATTTTAAGTTCTAAACTTGAGCAGCAAAATGATGCGGTATGATGACAAAAAATGTGTTTTTGACATTGTCCAGTCTAGTATTTAGTTGTTCGGTAGTCATGAGGGTAGTGGAGCTAGCGGCATTGTAATCAGCTTCCGAGCGGGCAGCTTGCAGCCAGATTACGTCTCCACACTACTGATTAAACATGAGCCTTGGTGATGAGCGGAAGCGAGCCAATTGTTATCTGATGGATGGTGAAAAGAATTTAAAATGGCTCTGTAATTTATTTTATTATCACACATAAACATATGTACGGCCATTGGCAGATAATTTGAAGGCATGCCTCTTAGGTTAGGTGGTTGTATGGAAAAATAGTGAGGATGGTGGATGAACAGCTTCATCGATCAGATCTCTTTCGTCTTACCTCATGTATTTATTGGGAGATCATCGACAAATAGTGTCATTATTTTTACGCCTCAGGGTATGTTATTTTTTGCGCGCGTGTCAATGAATTCACAGGAAATTTCACAGTCGGCTACCATTGTGCTATGTACGCCAGATACTGATGGTAAAACACTTAGATGCAGACACCAACAAGACAAATTGGCATCACAATGTAGCATCGAAGATTTACGTTTATTTACAACCTTGGTTGCACCAAGTACACTTTTTCATTGTGAACAAACTATGATTATGTAAAAAGCAGAAAAACAATACATGATCGTAAAGACACAAGATAAAAGCAAGCATAACGATCCACCTTTTCATTCCATGCCAATAAACAAACTGGTGCAGAATTTGCAATAAATTCAACAAACAATGTTGTAGTTAGCTCCAACACTTTCCCCCATAGAGCGTCGTACTAAATCCTCGGCCTAAAAGGGGAACAAAAGGCTTTTTTAATGCGACTGCACCTCGGGGACAGCCGTAGAATTCATTTACATAACTGCCTTACTTTATTTAAGAACAGTCCCTCCCACTTTGTTACACTGCTGACACATTTATGCGAGCCGTGCCTTTGCTATGCTTATTGTTTGTCGTCGTCCCCAGGATTTGATTGTCGCGGTGTACGGCGTAGGTACGGAATAAGCAATGAGTTTTAGAAAGATAGAGCTTTTAAACATGATATCTCAGGGAAAAATGTAAAGGTATTATTTGCGGAATTAGGGTTATCACCTGTCAAGTTAGTTCTTCTATGAGTGAAAAATATTATTGAAAAATGTTAGATGAAAAATATTATTTAGTCTTAACGTAATAACAGGCCAAAGTTACGACTTCATCTAGCTATGCTGTGTAGTTTTACTCCCTTTATTCTGACGATTTCGTTCCCGTGGGAATATAGAGATATCCTGACATATCCTTATATTTTTTTTTATCGCTATGAACAAGCGTTTGACCACCGTCCTGCCTGTTGTTAAGCAGCGATGTGGTCTACGATGGAGCATACTTGTCCATTAGGTACCTAATAATATAATATGGTATAGTATAATCAAATATAGCTTTACAAATCGTTTTCTCCACTAAAATGAGTGAGATTGTAAGAAGTCTGGTGTACTGTTTGAAAACTCATTAGTACCCACCGGTTAAAATTTCCATGCTGAAAAGATGCCTATGGCGAAGTATGCCACATTGCCATGATTACGTCGCTATAACATAGCTTCGTCACACGATGAACATTACTGGTTTCGTCAATATTATGTCACTGTAATGCTTTACTGAAAAAGCAATGCACATGGATAAGGTTACAACAGTGGAGCTAATTAAAAAAGATAACGGTATCTTTTAACACGTAGAACGTTTCGAATAACAGAGCGACACGAACAATAGTGCATTATTATTAATAAACATACACTCTCGTTTGTAAATGTCTTACGGACAACACAGTACAACTGAGTATGCCGTGTGGTGACGGCGAATAGAATACATGTGTCATCATCCAAACTTTTCCCGTCGTGGGCGTCGTAATAGGCGACCGAGGGAGCTCTGCAGCAAATGAAACCAAATCTACTAAGTCACTAAGTACGGCAAAAGTACATTAAATGTGTTTAAGTAGTACAGCGAGGTTCTGATCGTAACCGATGGCAGAAGTTAAACAAAAGTCGGTACGGTTAATCGTTGGACGAGTGACCAATTTTAAGCGGACTTTTTTCGAGCGTCCGTTTTGTGATGACAGTGATGATTAGGTAAGTATATTAGGAATGTAAAATACTTATAAATAGAAAGACGTATTTCGTGATTTGTTGTTTATTTTCTTGATACAAACTTGACATTGACTTATGGCTAGCTTTTCTTCATCTACAGAAGATAATAGAATATTATAAAAACGGAAAAATATAGCGTATAAAGCCGTGAAAACTCATAAGTACTTATATTCATGCACTTTTAACTCTTAGTTCTTTTAACTTTTAGTCAGACACAATTGCTAAAAAATGCCCACATTTCACTAAGCATAGTTGACCCGTCATAAGTAAAAACATGTAACTGAAAACTTTTAAAAGTAAATTATGTATTACTAGTAGACACCCCGCGATTCCATTCGCGTAGTTTCAGGATTCATTTCAATTAAAAACCTTCTACCCTTTTTACCTCTTTAAGGGATGAATTTTGAATTCTTGTCTCACGTAAACATATCTATATATTTTTTGTGTTAATTTAAATTAAGTTAAATGTATACCTACCCACTGTATCTCGTAACAATATTTTTTTGTTTTCTTTTGTACTTTTTAATAATACGGACCCGCACTTATGTTCTTCCATGTTGTGAGGTCGACTGGTAGAGAATATTATAGTTTTAAGTCCTCCCATTGCACTTTTAGTGGAATAAAGTATTAAATAAATAAATAAACATCATAAAACCCCTGTGCAAAATTTCTGCTTTCTACGGTCAAGGATTTGGGCTGGGCGATGATGAGTGAGTGATGAATAAATCAGTCAGGACTCTAAGTTTTATATTTATAGATAAATGGAACAGGTCCACGGTTTCTTACCTAACAGTATTTCATTGCAACTACACGTAAGTTGCGAATTAATAGCGTCTATTTCCTCAATGTTTATGTCACATCGCAATAGGCAACTCAGACCAGATAGAAAGTACTTCAATAATTCAATCACGGCGTTCAATAACGCACTAAACTGTAATGAAGCTTAAGGCTATATTAACAAGGGCCAGTTTACAGCACAAAAAAAGATTGTCAAGTGACTTCAACAAGTTAAAATCCGCGACTCGAGCCATAAATAAGGTATGTACGAAACTATGAGAAACTTTATCATGATTAGTACAATAAGGAACACGGAAGGGTATCTATGCATGCCAACGAGAAATAACAGTAACGCTCTTGATTTTGAATCATCTATACTAATATCCAGAAGCCGAAAACAGATCACAGTGGCGTGCAATTGGGGAGGCCTATGTCCAGTAGTGGACAAGTATGGGCTGATGATGATGATGATGATGATACTAATATTATAAAGCTGAAGAGTTCGTTTGTTTGAACGCGCTAATCTCAGAAACTACTGGTTCGAATTGAAAAATTATTTTTGTTTGGAATAGATCATTTATCGAGGAAGGCTTTAGGGTATATAACATTATTAATATTATCCCCAAATTCTCACGGGAACGAAAAAATCCGAGTAACACCGCGCGGTACAGCTAGTAAGCATAGATATAAAAATCAATGCCAGTTTACATTAGAATTTCATAACTCAAGAACAGGCCAACCTATCCAAACCAAATATCCAAAAAAAAAATTAGGTGATTGTTTAGTGAAGTATTTCGAGAAGTATGCACAAAATTGGTCGAGCGGTTTTTTATTATTTCATTTTATAGGTACGTAGCGAAGCACGTACCGGGAAGCTAGGTTCTTATAAGAAAGTGCGAGTATCTACATACTAGCAGCTAGTGTGTAAATACTCGCACTCCGCGATTTATTGAGTTTATTCCGTTCTGGTCGGAATTTTAAGACAAAATATATCTTCCGGGCAAGTTTCGTCAAATACTTTTCCCGTAAAGAAGTAAAAAACATACATCTCATTATCCTTATTAAAAACTTCCATATTTAATTATATAAAATTAGCATGACTTAAGCTCCGGCTCTTGTATTCAATCCAAGTTGATAGATGGTGGGCATGAAGGTTTTCAGACAACTTTTGGTAAGTGTACATTAGCGTCAGAAATAACAATACGTTGACCAAATGCTGAATTCATCGACAACGTCAAATATAAATGAAGCAACACGGCAACGAAGCCGTTATGTATCTTATGTATTTATTCCTGAAAAATAATAAAAGAAAGTCAAAATGAGTTCACCGTAGAAGTTCATATTCTGCATCGGAGCAACGACATTTTAAAATCTTCATTAACTTGTGATCCCAGCACAGTATCGTTGTCACGTAAACACTTGCTTCATACTCGTGGTCTGGAAAATTAACTTTGAGATTAGACTAGAAAATTAACTTCTTTTACAGAATAAGATTTGGAACTTGTTTTAAGTTACAAAATAGTAAAAAAAAACAAAGGTAAGCTTGAACTCATCCTACAACTATATTTGCGCCCATATACCACGCCACCCTTAACGATTACACGCTGTATTTAATAACATTATATACGCACAACTTTTGTTATCTGTAATATTTCACACTATAATTATGCAAATGGGTAGTTAACTAACTGATCCATTTCGTATTTGCCATGACTTTTTCTTTATTCATTAGCGCCATGTTTCCAGCCACAGTTGTCGTGCCAAAAGCGTATTTATGCGACTGCAAAATAGGTTGTCGCGCCTTAACTATGAATATTGGTTCAGAATTAGCATTATTTTCTCTTTTTTTATTAGACTCTTCTCCGGACATCAAAACACAACAAAAAAAATTGCTAAATCGTTCAAGCCGATCAAGCGTGAAGCCGTGACCAAGTAAAATAGGTATTCACTGACAAGAGAATCCTTCTCTTATTTTCCTTAACTTTTTTTTACACATGGACTCGTAACAATATTTTGTCGGTCACACACAATGGTCTGCAGGAGCTAAGTACT